>MIQA02018581.1:0-63712 GCA_001887855.2 Sclerospora graminicola
ACCGGTTCAATCAGCGACCAACCAGCACGTCTCGCCCAGACTCGTCGTGGAAGACTCTTGACGTGTTCGATCGATTTGGAAACCCAGTTGATCTCAATGAGCTTCAACGCAAGTTTCAATATCGAACTCGCGAGTCTGGACTCATTGCCTATACGGCTGACACGACAGCGATTGGCCTATCCGCCACCAGCGCATCCTACGTGGACGGTGGACTCTGGCTGCACTCGTCATGCCGCATATCAAGATGCCTGGTTCCGGGAAATTCATCCCCTAACGGGCACCATCACAGTGGGCGGCAAGAAGCAACTGCCGATAGGAGGCATTGGTGATGTGGAACTTCGGGTCGAGGACTCAAAGGGATTGACACGCACGCTCGTGCTCCCTGACGTACTTTACGTCCCCGCCATGAAGTTCAACCTGCTCTCTATCGTGCAGATGCTGAAAGCCGACTTCCGTGTTGCATTTAACGGTCCATCCAAGTGCACGTTCTTCTTCAGCAAAAGCTTCAAGCTACACGCCAAGCTTGCTAACACGATGGACTTATTCCAACTACGCGCTACGCTACCTGACAAGACGCCACCACAGGCGCAACAGACACTAGTCACTGCGGAAGCTACTAAGCCCGCCAATGCACTCGTAGCCCCAACAGGTATGGACCCTACTGTACTCTTATGGCACAAACGCCTTGGTCATCCTAATTTTCGTATGATGCAGACCATGTCTAGGACCCACGCGGCTCCAGCTTTGGCTTTTACCCAAGCTTCATCGATCCAGCAGTACTTCTGCCCATCTTGCATCTTTGCTAAAGCCCATCGGGCTCCGTTTAATAATAAACATATCGAACGTGCTAAAGCCCCTCTTTAAAAAGTTCATTCTGACATTAATGATCCACTGCCCTATCCTAGTCTTAGTGGTGCTCATTACTTTATCACTTTTATTGATGACTACAGCCGTTTTATGGTTCTGTTTGTAGTTAGACCAAAGTCAGAACTCTATGAGTGCTATGAGCAGTTCTGCAAGGCAGCGAAGAATCGATTCAACACTAAAATCGATCTTCTAGAAACACAGTTGAACCAATATGATCCAGAAGTGGCACGGCTGCAATCTAACAATGGCAAGGAGTATGAAAAGCTTGGCCGAATCATCGTTGATAGCTATGGCACGCGTTAGCAGTTCACTAATGCGTATAATCCGCAGCAGAACGGTGTCGCCGAACGGCGGATGCGCACAATCCTTGAACGGGTTCGAGCTCTTCTCATTGATGGAGACTTACCACGTCATATATGGGGAGAGTGCTGCCAATACGTCACTCACTTATTTTAACATCACCACTAGCCGTGTGCTCCGCAAGGGCGCGACGCCTTATGAACTTCGGCACGGTCGCAAACCAGACATGCACTACCTAAAGGTTTTTGGATGTGCTGCGTTCGCCCTAACGCCTGAACCACAACGAAATAAACTCGAATCTAGAGCCAAGTTGTGTATGTTCGTTGGTTTACCCAAAAACAAAAAAGGCTATCGCCTCTTGAGCACCACGAAGAACCGTATCATTTACAGCCGTGATGTTACATTCCGTGAGGACACGTTTCCAAAATTGACGTTTCTAGAAAGTGCCACGCCTGATCCAATGAGTACAGCCCTACCACCACAACGTGAACTCTTTCCACCACTTGGTGTAATGCTCCAACGCAATCAGACCTCTCTTTTAGTCACCCACCCGGATGGGCAAGAAGGTCCTCCGCCTAAAAAGGCTAAACCAATACTAAAGCTATATTGCTTAATGATTCTCGAGATCTTGAGGCGGAGAACCTTGCTAATGAACAGACTATCTCCCTTCTAGCTACCCGCTATGACCCCGATCCTAAGACCTTTCGAGAAGCCATGAGCTCTCCTCAGGCATCTGACTGGCTTGCTGCTGCCCGATCTGAATTTGATTCTCTGCGCAGCAACAATACATGGACTGTAGTTTCCAGGCCTACCAACCGGAAGGTGTTGCAATGTCGGTGGGTTTTTGTACGCAAACGCGATAGTAATGGGTGCATTCTGCGCTATAAAGCTCGCCTCGTAATCAAAGGCTTCCAGCAAAAATACGGCATTGACTACACTGAGATATTTTCTCCAGTGGTCCGCATGGAAGTCCTGCGACTCTTGTTCACGATAGCAGCAGTCCTCGACTCTGAGGTGGAACAAATGCAAAACGGCGTTCTTGCACGGATCCCTAGATGAAGAAATCTACATGGACCAGCGTGATGGTTTCCGATCGGAAGATCAACCTGATCATGTGTGCAGACTTGACATGAGCCTATATGGCCTAAAGCAAGCACCTCGTATTTGGTATCAAACATTTGCCACTTACCTTGAAAACCTGGGCTTCCATCGTCTCATCAAAGACCGTTGTGTGTTCTACAAGCTTATGTTCAACGGACCTTGCTATATTGCGGTTTGCGTGGATGACTTACTGATAATTTCACCGTCCAAATAAGTCGTTGCTCGGGTCAAATCGGCCCTGAGCTCTGAGTTCCACATGGCCGATTTAGGGGGAGTAACGTACCTCTTTGGTTGGACTTTGAACGCAACAGGGCTAATTGCTCAATGTTTATCCACCAAACAGGCTATGCCATTAAGGTACTGGAACGATTTTCAATGTTAAAATTGTATCCGAAGTCAATCCCCATTGCTCAAAGCCTAAGTTCAAAGGACTGTCCTGTAAAAGAAGAAGGGAAAGCAATAATGACCGCAAAGCCCTATAGAGAGGCTGTCGGTAGCTTTATGTATCTCGTGACAGGCACTAGGTCAGACCTCGCATACTTCATTCGGGATGTTATCCAATTCCTATCTAATCCAGTAAAGGCCCACTGGAATGTGGTTAAGCATGGCCTGCATTACCTTAGTGGAACTCGCGAGTATGGTATCACCCTGGGAGGAAAAGAAAATCTAGAACTCCTTCAGTCAGATGAATACCTGATGGCATACACGGACTCAGACTATGCTCAATGCAAAGACACCCGCCGATGCATTGGTGGCTATGTCACTATGTTCTGCAACAGTCCGATAAGCTGGGTCTCATGGAGACACCATACAGTGGTGCTATCAACAACAGAGGCAGAATACATTGCTTTATGCCACTGCATGCAAGAATTGATCTTCCTGAAGCTACTGCTTAAGGAGCTTGAGTACTCCAGTATAAAGCCAACACTTATTCTCGAAGACAATCAAAGCTGCATTAAAATTTGCAACAACCCAGAATTGCATGGGAGGAGCAAACACATTGATATTCGCTACTTCTTCGTCCAAGAGAAAGTAGAGCGAAAAGAGTTCACTATAAATTACTGTAATACCAAAGAAATGCATGCAGATATATTTACTAAACCATTAGCAAAGGAGAATTTTCATCGATGTCGAAATGGTATCAAAGTAACCAAACAAGTCAAAAGTACAGACAAATAAACAAATAAATAGACAATACGTGTGCTAGGAAAATTCATTCAGAGTTACAAAACCTAGCGAAAAATAATCCTGTCATACTTAAATCAGCAAACAAAAACTCGAAACGGCGAACGTAAGACGAGCGATCGATCCACGAGAAATCCTTCGATCCATTTGGGTCGATTATGTTGAGCTTGAAGCATTTCTCAGAAACCTGAATAACGAACGAGTGTCCAACCACGGCCGAGTTGTATGCCCCGGCAATATAGAAACCATCACGAAGGAAAATCATTCCAACAAGTGCGGCCCAACAGACACACCCGTAATGAGATTGCACTTCAGTTTTATATAGTTCACAGTGCTACCACGCTCACGGGCAAAGGTGACGAAACCATGAACATGATTCCACTTAGTCATTACGCTAAAATTATCATCAGAGGTAAGAAGTGCCAATTTCGGCCCGAAGCCTCATATGAGCACAAACCGTACCTAAACGAATAAATTATTGGGTAATGAAATGCTGATTTAAATCTCAAACAATACAGATAAACTATTCTTTGTTTAAACCCATACGCTTATATGGCAATAAGTGCCAGGGGGAGTGTCGAAGTCAGGCCCTTATATAGCCAGTATGACAAATACAGTGTAAAACTTCAAAATTGTCTATATTATTCTCCTAGAGAGACCTTTCCTCTTTGTCTTAAACTAATGGTCAAAAACCACTCAGCGCTCATTTAGAGCGCCACGTTTACTTAATTTAATACACTTTTACTTTTTACGCTAACTACGTTCTTTCTTCGTGGTCTTCTTCTCCCTTGCTTCCGAATCCGCAACGCCGAGTATCCAATGTCTCGACAGTACACAGCCAGATGAGGCTTGGCACTGTGCAGTTTCCATTTGGTATCATCGAAAATTTGCTGATGGCATGTAGCCAAGGGATAATCGGTTTTCTGTGTCGTAGTGTACGAGGGGAAGCCTCCAATTGACTCCGTTCTAATGCTATTTTAGTAGTATACCGTATATTAAAATATGATGTATACTAATATTGAAGACGCACAACAGAACCCTTACCCTCGCCTTTATGCTTGTGTGTTTCTGTGCTTGTGTCTTTTTCACAGATTTCTGTGTGTTTCTCATAGCCTCTCCACCTATTACAACTTCTTCCCTTTTTCTGTCCCAGCGTAAGGGTCTTTAACCATTGTACGAATTAGAAAACAGTTTTACTGATATTAATATTTTATAAGTCATGTATCGGTACATACCGGTAAATCACAATCCTAAGACGATCAAACGCAGCTGTCAGCGCAAAAAAATGCACCATTTCAAAACCAATCATAAACGAATGGGCCTCGAAAAAACAAGACGACGATGACACCGTGGTCGGCGCGGTACTCGTGTCGAAGCCGACGATCTTGCCGCCGATAGAAGGTACCTTGCAGAAGCACTAATTATATTTTAGTACTCTGTCACGAATAAGGAAGATTTAGTATATGTTTTTAACTCTTAACTTCAAAATACACCAGTGTCCTATTCTGTATCGATTACAGCGTACCGTAAAAATACATCCACTGTTTCGAAATACGACTCCGACCTCGTATCTCGAAAACAGCAGATGGAGGTCAAAACAGCGTTTGAAAAACAGATGGTTAGCGAACCAGACAGCACACCCAACTCGGCTGAAACAGTTTTTGCTCCGAAAAAGTGTATTTTTTGCAAATCCAGTGAAATCAAGCGGATTTGTGGCCGACCAGACGGACCCTAAGTGCGGTCTCATTCTTTGGCAACAAATTGAGCACGATATCTTCTGTCTCGTTAGCCGAGCACTTTATAGCAGCGTTTTTTACCAGAGCTCCGTGGTCCATACGACATGAAAAAGCCGTTCGACTCTCGTTCCAGCGTCAAGCACACGCTTCATTAGGCAACTACAGACAGGCTGCTAAAAATGATGATATTCTACCTCATACCTCAAACTGAAGGCTTCTGCAACTCTAAAATGAGGCAGCCATTTGCCTATACTGAATCTCATATATTACCAGCAGAAGAGCCACGAGACCTCACAGAGAATGTCAAACCAATATGAACCCGAGTCCACGCCAAGCGATAAGTGTACTAATACTAATTTGACGAAGCATAAAAAAATCTTAATAGGGCGAAGTATTGCACTGCATTGCCTACAATTTCCCTAGTAGGGGGATCACGTGGTCCATACCAGGCAAATGGCACACCGTAGCAATTTGCGGTATGGATCCAAACACAACAGTTTTGGAGACAACAGAATGAATGGTCTTTAGCGGTATGAACAAATAAAAAACAATGAAAATATGATTGAAGCAAAGGTCGTTTTTTACTAGCATTAAAACCCATTATCTGATTTCTCGATGAGAAATTTTTCGAAGCTTGACGGCAGCCGCCGTGAACCTATTGGTTCACAACCGCTTGTGTGGGGTGCTTTCTCCGTGATTTCAGTGTTTAGATAGTCGCTAACGTGCGTCACAAACGGATTGGTCACATTGTCAAAGTACCAGTTAATATGTAGGCACGGTCCGCAATGTTAAAGTGTACCATTTTCTTGGTACGGGTTTGCTAGACCTTAGTTGTTGTCTGTCACGTTAGAGCAGACGTCGGATACGAGAAGAAAATCTACAGCCTGCGTAGAGATACCTCTCGGATCACTGCGAGTGTCGCGATGTGGGCACGCTTCTATTTTATTGTAAGTTTAAAACTTATCACATTTTGTAGCCACCTAGTTAAATGAGGCGCTCCGGTGAAGCTTATATGAGGCATTTCATACTTTTTCGTAACACGAGGCCTCATTTTTAGCAGCCTGAGAATACGGTACCGTATACCCTTTGTCTTAGGGGCGTTCTTACAAAATGACCCGGGGCGGGACCCCGGGACACTCTAAATAAGAAATGTTCTGGGGAGATGTTATTCGCACCCCGTTGTACCATAAATCAGGTACAATGAACCATAATGAATTTATCTGAATGTGATGTGCGCACAAAGCAGAACAGTTTCGCAGAGCTAAACTTTGCAGTTCCACAAGAAGCGATCCAAAAGCGCTCATGCCCCCATGCAGATAGACTTCTGAGTGTCCAAAGCTCCGGTCCATAAGTACGACAAAACGTATTGGTGTCTAAGATGAGAACTTATCTTCGAGCTACCTGTGTTTGAATACGACGCAAGGGAGCAAATGCTACGGCGCTGAATGATCGCGGTCTTCGGATTCGTTTGTTTCTTCGGATGAACAGCTTCGAGTGAGTCAATACTGACACGGGAATGTGGTTACTAGGTACGCGCATAGTCGTGCCCCGACACAAGCTTTAAATATTGGAGCCTTCGTCACATTGCGTGCATAGGGGAGAAAAAATCTACAAATTCCCATACTTTGAAGACAGTTGCGATCATTGATGAGTCAAACGGTAAGTGCTGATACTCAAGGCAGTACCCAAGCTTTCACATTCTTAATCTTCGTCGCCAAATATTATCGTGTCCTGAATAGCTTAAGTTCACGGTAATCCGCGGCATGACGATCATATTGTGTGTTATCTATGAAACCATTTGTGCTGACCAGGTCGTTTCTACAAGTCATACTTGAAATATGATACACTACTTTTACTCAATAACAGAGCATTTGCTCCCTTGCGTCGTATTCAAACACAGGTAGCTCAAAGATAAGTTCTCATCTTAGACACCAATACGTTTTGTCATACTTATGGGCCGGAGCTTTGGACACTCGGAAGTCTATCTGCATGGGGGCATGAGCGCTTTTGGATCGCTTCTTGTGGAACTGCAAAGTATAGCTCTGCGAAACTATTCTGCTTTGTACGCACATCACATTCAGATAAATTCATTATGGTTCATTGTACCTGCTTTATGGTATATAGGGGGGCATATATCCTGGAGGGGGGTGCGAATAAGATCTCCCCGGACAAGGATATTGTATTTAATGTTTGGCACATAACACTGGCACCTGGTATTAAGAGTACGATGGCAGCCAGCAAAATGTGATCCATTTTCTTCACGTAATCGGCAATTATTATGACTAACGTTAGGAAGTGAGGTAACGTAGCTTTTGCCAAGGCATAAGGTATACGCACAGATATGAGTAGTAGGAAACTTATCCGTGATAACATCTAGTGTGACGACACTCCTGCTTCTAAGAGCGCGAAAAGCTGGACGTGGGTCTGGCTTGCAGTCAGCGTGAATCCAGTGATGACATGTCGAGCACACCAACAAATCCTCACTCACTGTGGTCTAGGAAACAATAACGCCGCAAAATCAATTGGCTTTGAAATATAGATGCACTTGTGCAAAATGTAGTGGTAATAGCCTCCAGTAATCAACTCTTTTGACATATGCTCTATCAGTATCACTACCCGGTGAAATCACGTGTCGCTGCGTACCTGCGTCAGATATTTTTACCACAAATCTTCCCGGTGATAGGTCAAATTCACCCGCCAACTTTGTCCACGGTAATTGTAGACTTGGCTCAACAAAATATAGTTTTTCTTTCTTGTAGCTTTGGCCGTCCCAGTCCCAACGTCCCAATATACCCGTGGGATCAAGGACCGATGCCGTCCCAAATGCGACCTAGCCCCAGTTTGCTCAGCTACGCTCTACACTGCCCCCCCCCTCACTGTAATTACATGTAGAGCATATCCACCAGTATACGATAGCTATCCTATATTTAGCTTGAATTTGACTCGGGTTTAGCGGCTTTTTTCCCAAGCGTTGGAGCTATATCGATGTAAAACAGAGTGATTGTCGTAATCACGACACTGCGACATTGTGGCACGCCATTTAAAAAACGAGTTCCTAGTCGCGATCCCTTCGTCTTTGTGGTCATTCTGAAAAGTAAAAGTAATTATAAGGGAAATGCTACCTCTAATGAAATGGAGCGCTGTCAATGTTTGCCCGTTCGGAACGCATGCGTTCATACGTTCAAAATGTCTCACCGGCACCGTGTCGCATGAATGCTATCTCCCGCTATATTTGGTGGGATTTAGCCACAAATGTCAAATTCGGCTCGGGTATAGCACTGCTGGTGTCGAAAAAAATTGCTAAATCCAAGCTTAATTTAGCATATGGCTCGGATTTAGCACACTGGCGGAGATGTTCTTAGTCTGTGCCAGACTAATTTCGAACCTGAGTTTTGAGCTGTGCTACCTTAAATAGTATGTGCCAGACAACACAGACTAATTAAGGGGTGTTCGGAAATAGTATGTGCCAGATTAATTTATAAAGGGGTAATTAGTCTGGGTTAAACTAAGTGTCTATGCACCCCCCACCCACTTTTTGCTACAAAACCTGTACCGTCAAGGGCGCATAAATTTGCGTACCTCTCTCTGAATAAATGTATCAAGCGGCCAATGATACATTCACTTTAGCTGCCCAAATGTATCATTTAGGGCTCTTGATCAAAAACAGGACAGTTACTGCTCAGGAACTAAGGCAAATGAATTGTGTTCATTCATTATCTATATACTGGTCTATAAACATCTTTCTTCCGTTGTTGGTGAGCGAGCACCTGTATCATCGGCATCTCTTTCCGTGCTCATTGCGAATACAGGTGCCTTATCCGTTCTACTTCATGTGGATCATTTTTCTCGATACGCGCTGGTCGAACGCCGTAACCCTAAACCCTAAAAAGTAACGTGTCACAATGCCTGCGACATCTATGATGCATTTATTAACGCCGTTCTTGAAATGCATCATTTGGGGAGCTTCAAACATTATTGAGGGAGAGGTATGCAAATCCATGCGCCCTTGACGGTACTATAAGTGGGTATAACGTACCGTAAAGTGTAAGTCGTGTTGCACTTGCAGCAACGGTCTCAAATGCTAACAAAATCTTCTCTGCATTGACCTGCATCATACTATTTTATTATTGCTTTTCAGGGGTTCAAATGGCAGACTTGAGGGATGTAGTCGCCAAAAAAGCAAAAGCTAATAGCTGCGAGGGATCAAGTAATCAATTATTTGGCAAGAGCTTCTGTTTTTACTTCTAAATGCGTTTTTATGGAGTCGATATGCTTTAGCGCTTACATTTTACCTGTAAATTGTACTTTTTGACCAGTATTGTAATGAACTACAACCCTCGAAAGGGCAGTCAAACCGCTTCTCATATGGCCACAAAGCTTTTTTAATCCTAAATTACTAGAGATTTTGGGTCCAGCTAAATTAACTTGGATAATACTATGCTTCGAAGTATTCTCGTCAATAATAAAGCAAGAATGCAGCAAGATAGTTTCTGTTGGGTTAAGATTTTTTAGAAGGTACCTCGGTTTCTTGGACAAGCTTAGTTGTAAAAATGGATGGTGTTGTTGCTTAATTATTTTTGTTCTATATAAGCAAGAATAAAAACATAATTGGAAAAACGAATTATTATATGATTTGACAAGACTGGTATCCAAGCAATCCAGCTAACCGAGGGCCACCAACATACATAAGCAATCTGGGCTATTCGATCTTGAGAATAAAACGTCGAAGTCGGATGACCTGGTCGCGTTCTACCTATAATTTAAACAATTGCGTCCGGGCGATCTAAAATCTCATTATAACAGAAGAAAAGCGAATACGGCCTTTAAAAAAAGGATTGATGATAGGCTGCCAATAACTTCTGTCAGTTTTTGACCAGCTAATGCACAGGCTAGTCACAGCTGTAGAGGCTGCCTATATCTATATTGGTACGATTTTATTTCGAAGATTTATAATAAACCAGTTGAAAAAGTGTCCAAATATATACTGATTATGCATCAGCTAATTTTTCTTGACTTGTATCCTTATTTCTGTCGATATCTCCTACTTTAGCAAGAGCGTCTTCAGATACCAGCGGGATCGATCCCCTGCCTTAAATAAACCTGTTCTGTTTTGGACACCATTCTTTACGGTACGTTGTACCTACGTTATGGTACAGGGGACCAATTATCCCTTTTTTTATTGGGACAAAGCTACCACTTTGTAAAGTAAATGGGAAATTTATACGAAAAGTTTGGAAAATATACCACTTGTGCCAATGTAAAAAACCACTTGGCACTTTGAAAGCTATACAAACACAGAAAAAAACTAATGTTTCGCTGGTTCAATGGACAAGGTGTTGGAATTCGAAGATAGTTTTCGGTGAAAATGAAATTACAAGTTAGCAAAACAGCGTGGGCCACTACATACAAATTTTAGGTCATAAAGTACGGTTGAGAACTTAATAACTTAATAATACATTTTTATTATCCTTTTTACCTTACAACGCTACAAGCAGTCATCACAAGTAGTGGTGCGGAGTAGAGCGCCTCTTTAGTCGATTGGACTAAGTCGGACTTCAAGTGGAAAAACAAGGTTGCACACAGTTTCTAGCCGGATTGCAGGCACCGGGCACTACATTGCTGGTGTCTGCCACTTCGAATAAAAGTCGACTTTCCTACAGGTTATGAGCCCAAAGCACTACGGGCTCTAACCGCATATTTCTACGCTACTAGAAGTGATTGTTTGTGATATTTTCTATCTCGATACGATTTTACGTTTCTCGTTTGATTACTGGAGACTATCTCGTTTTTCTCGTGTGGATTGTTCAAAATTTACGATTACGAATTAATTTTGATTTTAAGTTCTCGTTTTTCGCTTTGAAAGATGGATGATGAAAAGGCCGAAAAGGCAGATACGAACATGGAGGGTTTTCTGGAATACCTCAAGCGCATGGACCGGCGCCTCGAAGCAGTGGAAGAGGCGCGGTCGCAGGGCTCGGCTCCCAGCACGTCGCCAGGGTCCAGCAAGGGATCCGAGTACGCGAGTGCTTTTAGGGACACCCTGAAAAACCACGGGTCGTTCGGGATGAAGATGACCCTGAACGACCTCGGTGGTGAAGGCGGTATTGGGCAAGAAGGTGGTCTAAGGGGCGGTGAAGAGGCCCCACCACCGATGCAAGCGCCGGGAATAAATATACCGGGGATGGCGGCCGGAATAGGAGTGCCTGGAATGGCAGCCGGCATGGGTGCGCCTGGGAATTTAGGCGGCAACCCAGTGGCGAATACGAACGGGGTTAAAATCCCAAAGTTAAGTGCTCAAAATTTCTATGGAGCCGAAATTTACGCAGGCCTAGGGTCGGGTTTCAAGCAATGGGCATATCCCCTTATTGAAGCCGTTGAGATAGCAGAAATCGCTTCCGGTTTCGCCTGGAACGAACGTTTGAAGGTCAACAAGTTGGGGGAGCACCTGGAAGGTGTTGCACTCAAGTACTTCCAGGCCAACATTGGCACCTGGTGGCAAGTGTCACCGGGTCTGTATTTTGTGCTGGAACAAATGCTGAGCGCGTTCAAGGTGAACATCTCGCACTACCAGGCATCGCAACTTTTCGCCGCGGAAAAGGACCCCAGAAGGTCCTGGACCGATCATTTCCTATACCTGGTTGCATTAGCTCGCGAGGGCGATTCCAGTGAACGTTTAATTGATGAGAACATTGTGAAATTCGCGGCATCAAGGCTAAAAATTGCGTTGATGGTGCGGTATAATCCGCAAAGGAAGACTATTTGCAACACGCGCAGGGATTGATATCCTGGGCGCAAGAACTGGATGACGACTCCCACAAGTTCAAGCGTCAGAGTTTCGGACAGCCTGCAGTAAATTCCGTCAACGACCAGGGCGATAAACGTGTGTGCTACGGCTGTGGCCTTGAAGGACACATTAAGCGAAATTGTCCGCAGCAAGAGCCCAAGAAAGGACACCACAGGAGCGAAAAACGCGGGCGGCAAGGCCCCAAAGATTCAGAAAAACGTTTCGTCTTATCTACAAGCGAGAGCGTGGCAGAAGGTGCCGAAAAGAAAGTTTTCGAAGAAAATTTGTGGATGGTGGATGGTGGGGCGAGTCATCATTTAATATCCGACGAAGGGCTCCTGGAAGACGCGCGAGAATGCGGGCAGAATGACGCGCTAACGCTTCCGGATGGAGGGACACTGCAGGTGACCAAGGTTGGCCAAGTTACGTTGCGTGCAAGCGATGTCTCTGGAAGAAATACCAAGATTACGCTTACGGAGGTTTTCTTTGCGCCAAAATTGGCTAAGAACCTCATATCTCTGGGCTGTCTACGTAAGAAAGGATGTATCTTAAGAGATAATGGAAAGAAAATGGAATTATCTTTTCGAAACCAAGTCTTGTTCGATGTTGAAGTTTACGGTTCTGTGTTTGTGGCTTATTTGCGCGCGGACATACCGCTTGATTGCGCCAAAACATTTTCGAACATGGTTATGAACGTAGCCCAAAGTGATGTAGGGGATGAAGTGCAAGAAGGAACCCTACATCACTTCCATGCGCGGCTCGGACATATTTCCTACGACGCAGTCGAAAAGTTGGCCCGAGATCCGAGGTCAGGCATCCAAATTACGGACCATTCACGTCCTAATTGCCTGACCTGCGTAAAGGGCAAGGGGTACAAGTCGAAGCAGCCCAAGCAAGATTCTGGAAAGCACGCACCAATTGATCGCGTGGGTGGGGTGATATCCAGCGATCTGAAAGGCCCGATAACCCCTCGCGATTGGCGTGGAAACAGATTTCTCGTAGTGTTTGTGGATCACTACAGCAATTACGTGCGCGTTTTTGCGGCACGGACGAAAGATCGTGCCGCAAAGATGTTTGAACATTTCTTATGCTGGTTTGAAAGAGTATTCGACTGCCGTATCCACGTTCTGCGCACAGACGGTGGAGGAGAGTACCGAACCGTCGTTTTATTTCGCAAGCAGACGGGTGTGCGGCGCCAGATCACTGAGGCCGGCACACCAGCGTCAAACGGCAAGGCCGAACGAATGAACCGGACCATTTTTAACATGGTCCGGTGCATGATTTTTGGGTCGGGTGTGCCCTTAATTTTCTGGACGGAGGCGGCGGAGTATGCCACGTATATACTCAACCGCAGTCCGACCAGGGCAAACCCTGGAAGGGCACCCCCGATCCAAATGCTTACGAAAAAACCGACGAATATTGGAGACATTGTGGTTTTTCGATCCCCGTGCATGGTATACAGGGATCCACGGTCGAAATCGCTTGCAAAGCACGCCGAGAGAGCTCTGATTTTGGGAAAGAGCGACGAAACGAAATGATATAAAGTTTTGTTGCTGAAAGATCGTGTCGTAACGACCACAAGACACGTCACGCAGATTGAAACGCTGAGTGACACCGCGAACAAGCAAATCGCAAAGCTGCTGAGTGACCCCGAAGAAGGGGCACCTGAACGTGAAGCACGTGCGAAAGCCGTGGGAGGCAAGCAAGATGGGTCCACCGGGCGCGCCAAGGAGCGGAAACAGGCTGAAACACGCAAGTCAGGCCGCAAGGTGAAAGCGACACCGAAGGCAGCGGCGCTCGAGAAGTTAAGACAAAAGGGGAAGGCGAAAAGAAGCCTCAGAACCGGGTAGGCACTTCGGAAGGAGATAAGACCGAAGGTGCCCCGGCAGAACGAGAACCGGGCGGAGTGATCCCGGAAGTTTCAAGTGACCAGGGATAAAATCTCCTGTGTGCGTTTGCGGTTGTAGAGTCGGGTGCGGGTGAAAGCCGTGCAGTGGCGTCCGAACCCGACCCTACGAGCTTTTTCGAGGCCCATAAGAGCAAGTTATCTCGCGAATGGAAAGAAGCAGAAGACGCAGAACTACGATCTCTGCAGGAATTGGGGACTTGGAAAATTGTCCGGAAGAGGGACGGCAAGAAACCCTTGCCCACGAAGTGAGTATACAAGACCAAGATGAAGGCTGATGGGACTGTTGAGCGCCGAAAGGCTCGGCGCATAGCCCGGGGCGATCGCTTAATTTTCGGCGAAGATTACTTCTTTACCTTTTCAACGGTGATGGATCTGAATAACGTAAAGATGATTTTGGTTGTGGCGATCATCTGGAAGGTGCCTGGTCGGCACGGTGATGTGCCTAGCGCTTACCCGAAGGCATCTACCAAAGAAGACTATGAAATACATCTAAAGGTGCCTAAGGGAATGGAGATACCGGCAGAAAAGCTTGAAGAACTAGGCACGAAGACGGAAGACGATGTGGTATTGAAATTGGAGAAAAATCTCTATGAATTAGAGCAGGCAGGGCGTCTCTGGTACGAGCTACTAAGAGACACTCTTGTGGAGTTAAAGTTTATGAAGTGTCTCACTGACACTTGTATTTTTGTCCGAAGTGATGACAGTGGTTCGGTCCTAGTGGGAGTCTATGTCGACGACCTACTAGTGACCGCCACTGATGAAAAATTAGTCGAAAATTTCTTTGCGGAAATGGCTGTTGAACTGAAAGACCTTGGAAAGGTCGAGAAATTTTTGGGCATGCGGATCGGAGGAGATCCGGAGGCTGGATATTGGGTTGACCAAGAAATTACAATTGACGAAATGTTGGATAAGCATGGCCTCAAGGATGCGAACATCGTGAGGACCCCAGTTATGGAGGATGAAATTCCTGAAAGTTTGGACTCACGCCTAACGACGATTAAGGACGGAAAAAAACCTACAATCAGGGAATTTCAATCGTTGAATGGCAGTCTATTGTGGATCTCACGGTGTTCGCGTCCGGCCATTGCATTTTCAGTGCACAAGGTGACGAGGCGGACACATGCGCCGACATTTTTCGATTTCAAAATGGCGAAGCGAGTCGCAAGGTACCTCAAGGGTACAAAGACTCTGAAATTGAGACTAAAACATGATGATGGCGAAGCTATGCCTGTGCGCATAGTTAGCTACAGTGACGCTGATTTTGCGGCCGATAAGGTCGACCGCAAGAGCATCAGCGCAAGTGTGATTTACGTAAATGGCATTGTGGCAGGATGGAGTTGCAAGAAACAAGGTGCAGTCGCGCTTTCGACAGCCGAGGCAGAATTCGTGGCTGCCGCTGTCGGTGGAAAACAAGCTCTAGGGATAAGGGAGTTGCTTGGTGAAATTGGTATAAATTCACGGGCGCTGATTGGCTTGAAGATAGACAATCAGGCTGCCATCAAACAATTATTGAACGAAGCGAGTGCTGCAAGCACAAAGCACGTTGACGTGAAATTGAAGTTCGTGAAAGATTACACGAGGAAGGGCAAGATGAGGCCAGAGCACGTATCGAATGCTGACATGGTGGCCGATCTTTTGACGAAAACGTTGAGCGCTGCAAGGATTGGAGAGTTACGTGGCCAGATTGGGTTGATTTAAGTTTTTCTTTATTGATTCTTATCGGTTGTGGTTGAAACTAGCTGGCATCACTAAGCTGGATGGTATGGAATGAAGTTACGTACCTGTGGTGATGTGGAAAATTGCATGTGGTTGCATGGAGGTCCCGGAGTTTTGGAAGAAGTGTTGGAATTCGAAGATAGTTTTCGGTGAAAATGAAATTCCAAGTTGGCAAAACAGCGTGGACCACTACATACAAATTTTAGGTTATAAAGTACGGTTCAGAACTTAATAACATAATAATACATTTTATTATCCTTTTTACCTTACATCGCTACAAGCAGTCATCACAAGTGGTGGTGCGGAGTAGAGCGCCTCTTTAGTCGATTGGACTAAGTCGGACTTCAAGTGGAAAAACATGGTTGCGCGAAGTTTCTAGCTGGATTGCAGGCACCGGACACTACATTGCTGGTGTCTGCCGCTTCGAATAAAAGTCGACTTTCCTACAGAAGATGCCCACTAAAATTCCGAAAAACGCTCCAAATCGGTGTGTATCCCTCCTTAACAAAAGCCTTGTCGCATCAGCATACCTGTACACTAAACTGAGAGATCATTAAACATCGCTTTTCTGCTTCCTGCTGTATTTGTCGCAGAATGCCAGTCACAGAACCGGCATTCGTCGTGGAAATCGGCCTTTCTCTGATTTGTAAGGTTCACCTTATAAGCTAATAAATCGGGGGTTACGGACCTTATCGAGGGTTACATGACGTATTTATTTATTTAATAAGGTTCACAAAAGTAAGTAAGCCTCTTAATCTGGCAGATTTACTAGCCAAACTGGATGAATGAATCTCACAATAATTAACCAAAAACTTTTTCATACGGGGAAAAACCATATCAGGTGCACCAATTAAATAAAGGAACAAACCAATTACTAAAACCACCATAATAAATGCATGAGCAGTAGCAACTTTTATATCTTTTTTATAATAATTCAATTAAAATTAATGATAAATTTAATAAAAAATAATAACTTCAAAAAAATCCAGAATTGTGTGCAGGAGACACGGTCTCAAAGCTGCTACATGCAGGGCAATGGCGTCTGGGTGCCCAGTGGTTGCACTTTTGCCATCGTCAAGGTTTGCGCCTTCCCTTACGTCGAAAAAAAGAATTGCTACGAGAATTAGCGGAGCACAAAAGTAAGAAGTGGCGTGTAGCTTATGCATTAGCTAACGAGACGTTTCCTAGGCGGCAATATGTCAACTTGACTAGCGTTGATTCATCAGCAGCTGAATTTTAGAAGGTATAGACTGCGGGGATTCGGCCACGTAAGCCGGTCATGACGGTTCTTTCTCGATTGACAAAGACGAGCAAATCAAGTCGCATGCACACAACAAACCTGTCTCCGTTGTGTGCAGCGCGTAGTTCGCCTTGCCGAGAAAAACAAATATTGTCGCCAAAATTGTCGGCGCTCAACGCGACGAGGGCCTTCTGAGTGGTTGATTCCAGCGCTTCTTCCGCATGTACTGGCGTACGCCATTACTCGTTTCGTTTTGTTGGATTGCTCTTTGGGATGATTACCTATGTCAGTGCAAAGAATGTGATTGGAAGATATTACTAATTATGTAAAGGGCGCTGATTGGTCAGATCTGGGATGTGGACCATTTATTAAAAGGGTGTGGTCCAGCTATCAGCGCCTACACTAAAATGTAAATAACTAGATTAGTACGTCGATTCAAATGCCATAAAGGCCAGCCGCAACGGTTCATAGCAGTTTTTGAAGCTTTGGATTAGAGTAAGGGACTTTTTTGCTACTCGCTGCTCTTACCTATTTTCAGGCCGCCGGGTACGTGCGACCTGATATATCATGTACCTAAGTTAGGGTTATACAAAAACAATGTATATTGTATAAAACCATGACGTCATTAATAATACACTGCAGAATACAAATTAGATAGACAATGACGTCACAGTCTGACGTCATTAGATGACGTCATTGTAAGGCTTCTAGAACGATAGGCTTCGAGATAGCTAAGAGTAGCGAACTAAGGACTTAAACCTTCGGTTTTAAATATACAAAGTAAAGGTAAAGTCTCCACATCTGGTAGCACTTGTTGGTCCCCGCACCACTGCCGCCTGCAGCACCGCCGTCTTGCCGTGCTAGCCGTCCCCGCAGCCCCGCCGTCGCCGTCAAGAGCAGTGATTAGGAGAGCCCATTCGTAAGTCCCAATCTTTTTGTAAGGGCAGGGACTCCTATTCATTGTCTGTAAATCCTACCGGGTCAATAAATACTGCCGCCGTTTTCGAGATCGTTTTCTTAATTGGCTATAAATTCGTCTCGTTTCGGTAACAAGTCAGTTGGTTAATGGAAGGTCAGTACTTCGGTTCAAGACCTGTCAGTCGCGTAAACAACCCAAACAACAGTGAAAACCGCCCGAGTCCCTTATTCTGAGCCGACGGGGTACAAAGTAATACCTTCCCGCCAACATCCGACCGCCAAATCGAAAACGTCCTTGAAACCCGGACCAAAGGTTGTCGAGAGAAGTAGCCAAGAAAAGAAGAAGAGTCCAGATCAATCACCTACTAGTAACTAAGCGTGAATCTCACTTAATCAGTTAGTTACTGCATTAGTTTTATAATATCCACCCCGATGACTTCCGATCAGCATGCCCAGCTGCTTTTCTCTATGGTTGCGACTATGGAGAAACAAGCGCAGTTACTCGAGGAACTTCACAAGTCCTTACAGCTATCGGAAATCAAACTAGAGGATGTAAAGCTTCCTACGTATGGAGGTAGATCGGACGAATCATTCCAACTCTACAAGGAGCAAGTGGGACAGTACTTTTTCGAAAGAGGAGTGGACTGGAAAAGCCGAGAGTTTTCACAAAGGATATTTGCCGTATTATGTGGAACACTAAAGCAAGGAGCTGCTCAGTGGTGTGAGATGCAAAAAACAGTACGTCACAAACGTGGACGACTTCTTCGGCAAAGTCGAACGTGAATTCGTTCCTGCTGACTTACAAGAGCGCATACGCGAAGATATAAAGAATCTGAGAGAGCGCGATTGATAAGATCTCCCTGATTATGCGGGCAAGTTTCGATACATAGTCACGCAAGTCCGTGAAATGAGCGAGCTGGACCAAATCATGTACTTCCCCGTACGCGAAAAGAGATTTAATACCGCTGCTGTACAACACTGCCCGAAGCTATTACGGTTGCGTTGGGCTTTGACTACTCTCATCCGCAGCGATACACCCGAGGAAACCCGTACGATAGACCAAGGTAGAGGTCGTACGAAAACAGTAGTCGATATCGATCGAACAATGATCCAGAACCCATGGTCATCAGCAACGTGCAGATTTCGTCTCGCGACGAATGCCGCCGCCAAAGTTTGTGCTTTAAGTGCGGTAGACCGAATCACCGCTCCGCACAGTGTAATAATCAACGAGCACATAATGATAGAGGAAGTAATCGTTCAGGCCGGAGTAATCAGAGGCATACAAATCGTGAGCATGTCAACCATATGACCAGCTGTGATGAGGAACAGGAAACAGTTGTTTGTGATCGTGTCACGATCAATGCCGTGAAGGTCCAACAGAAGGCCAAGAGAGAAGCTATTAGCTTAGAGTCAAGCAGATCTAGTATGGACGTGCCAGCGCAGAGTCGACTACTAGTGCGTAATGGTGTCATTGGAGACAAATCAGTCAAGATTTTTTATCGACTCTGGCGCGTCATCAAACCTAAACCCGGTTTGGCAACAAAAGTGCTAAGCGCACAAAAGGTACAAGCACGTCGTTTTGATGAAACGTGGACATCGAGTCAGCCCACAAGGAGAGTGGAAGATACCATTCGTATTGAAAGTATGGAGTTCCCAAAGATGCAGTTCACGAAATGGGACCTACCGGATACACATGACGTGATATTAAGTCAACCATGGTTCACCAAGTATAATCCACAGATTGATTGGCGTACGCAACAGATTGAAATTACAGACAACATGAAGTTCGAAATCGTAGATCATCCGACGTTGCAAGATAAGCTAGAAATTTGAGCCTATTATGAGATATATCACTTAAAGGTGACCAACGTTGAACACTAGGAAATACCGCAGGAGTTGAAACATGTTCTAGACAAGTACAAGGACGTATTCCCAGAACAACTCCCGAATGAAATGCCTCCAACGCGATCAGTTAAATTCGAGTTGGAAATGAAGCCTGATGCGATTCCGAGCTCACATACTCCCTTCCGTCTTTCGAAGGTTGAGCAGGACGCCCTACAACAATTTGTAGAAGAGAATATACGAAAAGGATGGATTGAAGTTTCCAACTCTCCCTGGGTCTCTAATATTTTTGGGATTCCAAAGAAAGATCCGGTAACCGAAAAGTTTTCGAAACGCGTCGAATGGCTACGAAGCGGAAATCCGAAGACCTTCCATTCGATGGGTGATTGACTACCGCTATGCCAATAGCATGTCAGTCATGGCGAAATTTTTTTGCCATTGATTGGAGAACTATTCGACTGCAAGGTTGGGTGCAAGTATTTCTCGCTTCGTTTCTCGATATAGCACAAGGATACCACCCAATGGTAGTTTTACCATCAAGTCGACCGTATATGGCTTTCCGAACAAAAAAAGAAACACATTAATGGTGTGTTGCACCCATTGGTTTATCGGGAATGTTTGGTGTCTGGTCACGTCTTATGCAAATGTTGTTCGATTAGCTAGGAACATTAGTTGTCGTGTATCTCGACGATATATGTATCTTCTCCCGTACAATGGAGGACCACGTTAGTCACGTTCGTGCGGTATGCGAAGTGTTGCGCAAGGTGAAGCTTTACGCTCGACTCTCTAAATGTGTATTTGGTCGCAAGGAAATCGCATTCTTGGGGGACATGGTTTCCGAAGATGGACTGCGCGTCGACCCAAAGAAAACAGATGCTATCGCAACGTTCCAAGCGCCGACGTGTCGAAAGGGGTTGCTGAGGTTTCTGGGACTAGCTGGGTATTACCGTCTATTCATCTGCAATTTTGCAAGGATATCACGTTTGCTTAGATATTTAACCAAGCAAGATACTCAATGGAACTGGGGGGGGGGTCAGCAATAAGCGTTTAACGCATTAAAACTCGCACTTCTACAGTCACCGACTTTGAAGTTGCCGGACTTTACTCACCCGTTCATCGTAACAACGGATGCTTCTGGGTTTTGAATGGGTGGTGTTCTTTCGCAACGTATCAACGCCAAAGACCACGCCATTGCGTTTTATTGAAAACATCTGGGCCCCATGAATTAAAATGGCCAGCTCACGAGAAAGAAGTGTTAGCCATCAAGACTGCGTTAGAAAAATGGCGTCCGTATCTCCATAGAAACCACTTTTCAGTCTATACCGACAATCCTGCGTGCAAATGGATGATCCACCATCCAAATGTGTTTGCCAAGATGGCACGTTATTGACGTACTTTTCCCAGTTTGACTTTGTCTTACATCATGTTAAAGGACGGATCAATGTCGTGGCTGACGCATTATCTCGTCCAGCCGTGTCTGGAGAGAATTCCGACGAAGCACTGTGCACGCTCCAGATATGTCGCACGTCGTCCATGACAGAACGATGACTGCGATCAGAACTTCTTGATAGGCACATGGTTCACTCTGCCCTCATTCTGTACATTCCGGTGGATGTCTCCCATCTCTTACGCGACAATGTGGAGTTGCGGGGGGAGTGTCGTCCGATAGAGGTCGCTCAGGAGCAAAACCACAACGCCGAGCTTCACGTTGTGTGCGCGCATCTCAACGACGAAGTGCGAAAAGCGATTCAGCAATGATATCGCAAAGACAAGTTTTTTGAAAATATTTGGAATACCAAACAGTCGAATGACAATTTCATAATCCACAAAGGCCTTATATACCTGAAACAAGATGATGCATTGCAACAAATATGAATTCCAGACATGCCGGAATTAAAGACAAAGAATTTTTATGAGTTTCATGACGCAGCTACAGCAGCACATCCTGGAGTGCGCAGACTTTAAATGAAGTTGAAGCAATGGTGCTACTGGACGAAGATACTTGAGACTGTGCAAAAAAACGTCGAGATATTTGAAGCATGTGCTCGATGGAAGTCAAACAGCCAGCGAAAGAAAGGATTAATGATTCCTATCCCCATTCCTGAGGTATGCTGGGAAGTAGTGTCAATGGACTTTATTACTGGACTTCCCGTGTCGGAAGGGTATGACGCTATTTTCGCCATCGTAGACAAGTTGTCAAAACGTTCTTTTTGCACCAACGCATACGACGGCCGATTCGAAAGACACCGCGAAGTTATTCTTCGACGCCGTAGTCCGTCATCACGGACTACCGAAGGTTATTATCAGTGATCGGGATCCGAAGTTCACAGCATACTTCTGGAAATGTCTCATGAATATAATGGGTGTCAAACTAAGCATAACGACCGCTCATAGGTCGCAAGCAGATGGGCAAACGGAACGCCAAAACTTGGTTAAAGAAGACACTTTACGCTGTCTGGTATCATACAGTGGAGAAAATTGGGCCAAGCTACTTGGTACCGTAGAGTACGCGCACGCCACCTCAGTGGAAACGTCTACTAAGCTCACCCGTTTGAGATCGATACCGGAAGAAAAGTATCCAATCTGATTTCTCACGAATACATAGATTACGAGGGTCTGGATCCACAACCCATCTCAGCGTTCGCCTCAAAGTTTGACAAAGATCGGCAAGATCTAGTGCGTAAGTCACGAGAAAACCTAGAACAAGCCCAGGAAAGGCAAAAGAAGTACTAAGACTCTAAAAGAATATGTGTCACCTTTAACGTCGGTGACTTAGTTCTGCTGGATACCAAAAATCTACCACGCAAGACAGTTAACCCTCACACAGAGTTGAAGAATGCGAAGCTCGCGGCCAAAAACGTTGACCGCTTGAGATAATCAAAATGATTAACCCGAATGTAGCTGACTTGAAGCTACCACGAAATTTGAATAAACTGCACATCTTTCAACGTCGACCTACTCTCGCCATACAAGCCGAATGTCTCTGAGTTTGCGGGACGACCAATTCCGAAGGCATCACCAGTTATCCTAGAGTCGGACACAGGGGAGGAACTACACTTCGTTTAAAAGTTGCTTTGTCGTCGTCAGCGTAGCTGCCAAAAAGAATTGCTAGTAAAATGGCATGACCTCCTGGAGTGTGACATTACTTGGGAGCGCAAGAAATTTATTCGCCACGTTTGGCATTGGCAGCGACTAGTACAGGACTTTCGAAACCGCCAACGCAAAGTCAAGTCCGGGGAGATGTCAGGCCGCCGGGTACGTGCGACCTGATATATCATGTACCCGGTTTAGGGTTACCAAAAGATATTGTATAAAACAATGACGTCATCAAGAATACACAGCAGAATACAGATTAGATAGACAATGACGATACAGTCTGACGTTATTAAATGACGGCACTGTAAGGCTTCTAGAACGATAGGCTTAGAGGTAGCTAAGAGTAGCGAACTAAGGACCTAAACTTTCGGTTTTAAATATACCAAGTAAAGCTCAAGTCTCCACATGGTGGACTCCCATGCCTTTACGATAATTCATCATGTCGTGTTTGTCCACCAAGTGTCGTGCCTTATCTCGGCGGGATTCAATCGGATGCAAGTTAGATACATAATGATGTCATTAGGTGACGTCACAGTCTGACGTCATTAGACTGTAAGGCTTCTAGAACGATAGGCTTTGAGATAGCTAAGAGTAGCGAAGTAAGGACCTAAACTTTCAGTTTTAAATATACCAAATAAAGATCAAGTCTCCACACCTATACTAGTACTTTGGTGGTACCTTCTGTCGCTGTTGTTGAACGTAGAAGTTTCACATTTGATATTGTAATGTTATGTTTACAAATCATACTCACTATAACTCCAACCCAATTGGGTGTTGAGGTTTGGATGCCGTGCAGATTTTGGGTTGGTATGCTTTAGGCTTGCCCACAATATACCCACTTCGATCTGCACCGAGTATGTATTTTAATCTATCAAGCTCTCGTAGCTCCTCATCTTCTGTAATGCTAGCAAAAGTGTTAGAAATTTCGGGTTCCGCACAAAATAACGTTTAAAGTATTTGGTACTTTACACCAACGAAAATGGTACAAGACTGGTACACAGTAGTTTCGGTTTTGAATATCAATTTCTATTTTTGGCAGTGTAAACTTTAGAAATAGAAACACACAAAGTCGAAGTTGTAGTCGCATGAGTTTCCTGGGATGGCGGGTTTGTTATGCATGTCAAGACTAGGATTAGGAACAGTTGAAGGGAACGAATAGTTAGTCGGTAATCACTTCTTAATATACATTGCATTGTTAGCTACAACCTTGCATTATTTCTTCGATTATCAACATCAAGCTATTTTCACCTACCTAACTACGTTCGACTGTCAACTATGAACAACAAATTTCAACAGGTTATTAACCCAAAAGACCAAGATAATAACTTTGGTGAAGATTATGAAGTAGAGAAGCCTACCACGATGGGAGATCAAGGTGTCCTTTTGGTAGATATACTGAAAGGCGTAATAGACAGACTTGACCGACTCAAAACGAAGAGGAAACAACCCGGCATGAGTAGTTTTGGTTTCAACAACTCCATGCGACTGGGAACGAAGATGCTAACGGCATTATTAGATGGAACACCAGAAAAGAAACCAGATTTGGCGGATCATTTTCAAGATCATGCAGCTGGATTTGGAGGACTAAACTACCAAAACCTGCACCAGTCAAAACCGGAACCAAACCTACACCCGCAACCAAATCTGCACACACAACCAAATCTACACCCGCAACCGAATATACACCCGCAACCAAATCTACACCCACAACCAAACCTGCACCCGCAACGAAACCTGCAATCGATCTTCGAAACTCCGTCAGCACGCGAATGCAAATTATCATTTCGATCTTTTAATGGTAAAGAAATATACAGGGGCCTTGGTGCTGGATACAAACAATCGGGCACAAGATTTATCCGTCAAGTTGCGATTGCGGAATCTACATATGGATATCGCTGGGGCGTAGATTTCAAGGTGGATCTACTCAGCCAATACCTAAGCGATATGGCTGAAAGCTATTATAATCGCCAAGTCGATTCATGGTGGACCAATTACAAAGCTTGGTTCATGTTATGAACCGAATGTTAGCGGATTTTCATGCAACCATAACAACGGCTCAGTCGATGAAACTTTTCACGGCAAAGAAACACCCGAAAAGGACATGGAATAAACATTATCTGTACTTTGTGGCAATTACAGAAGACGTAGGTAGAGGTGAGCCGCTGGTGCTCGAAAACATAGTTCACTACGCTTCTAGTGAACTCAAAACAATATTACGATCCAGATACAATCATTCAAGACAAGACTACCTTCGTCAAGCAGAAGAGTTATGTCAATTCGCTCAAGCGATTGAAAACGACGGACAGCAAGGAAGAAGTTGACAAAGCGAAACAATCAACTATCCGCAAGAAGATAGGGTACACTGAAGACAAATGTCGAAGCAAAGTTTCGAAGCAAGTGGATTTTACTTTAAGCATTACTGAAAAAAAGACAGCAACGACACAATGTGTATTCTCGATAGTGGAGCAAGTATGCACCGGGTTAACAACCTCGCGTATCTGCAGGAAGCAGAAGATTTCCAAGGGGCATGTTACCAAGCCGACGGAATGAAATTAAAGTCTCCAGAAAGGGGTGGGTGAAAATCACAACTTACCTTAATGACACAGAAAACGTTATTCGGCTAGAAAATGTTTATTTCGTTGAGAACGTAGCTAAAACCATTCTGTCATATGGACTCCTCGAAGACAAAGGGCGCCACCTAGACTACAAGAATGGAAAACGAGTTATGGTGCACCAAGATCCGGAAAATGATTTTTAACCGTGGAAAAAACTAATAGAGTACTCACAGTGGATGTGAAAGTGAAAAAATACCAAGTTCATTGTATATCAGGTGATGGCAATCCTTCAAGATAAAGAGAATAATCATGAACCAACTCTCCAAGATGGAAACGCTTATGCACTTCCATACTCGCCTGGGACACTTGAGCTTCGATGCGATTGAAAACATGGCGAAAGATTAAAATTTCGGGATAAAACTTACCGACAACAAAATGATGACATGCTTGGCCTGTACAAGGAAAACAGACTAAAAATGCGAAGTCCAAGCAAGGCAGTGGTTTAAATGCGCCGACGAACCGCGTTGGGGACGTTGTCTGTTCTGACCTGAAAGGACAAATAACGCCCAAAGACAGATTCGGGAATTGATATTGGATCAACTTCATCGATTTTAAAACAAACTATGTACGAGTATTTTTGGCGAAGACCAAAGACGCGGCGGCGAAAATTTTCGAATATTTCTTGGCGTTTTTCGAGCGTCAACTTAACTGCAAGGTACACTTACTGAGGACAGATGGAGGACTCAAAATTAAGAACCTGGACCTATTTTGCAAGCAAACTGAAGTGATAAGACAGATAAGCGAAGCCAGCAATTAGTGGAGTATCGGTAAAGCTAAACGGATGCATTGGACGATTATGAGCATGGCAAGATGTATGGTGTTTTTGTGTGGTCTAAATTTTTCGTTTGAGGCGATGAGGTTCAATATGCAGCATAAATCGTCAACAGAAGTCCTAGAAAATCAAATGCAAAGTACATGACACCCTATGAACTTCTGACAGGAAAGAAATCTAATCTTGGTGAGATTGTTGCATTTGGTTCCCCGTGTACAGTTTACAGAAAATCCTGGAAAAAAATCACTCACACATCGCGCTCAAATTGGAGTAATTTTTGGTAAAAGTGAAGAAGTCAAGAGATACAAGGTATACCTCAAGGACAAACGAAAGGTGGTTGCAACCCAACACAACAAGTATATCGACACCCTGAACGAAGCGTAAAACGAAAAAGTGCGACGCAATCAGGAGTCAGTAGAAGCTCAAACGCCGAGCAATAAACCTACGTCAAAAAGAAGTGAAGACAAAAAGGCACTGACGAAGAAGAAGACGTGGCGGAGAGATAGGCACCAGACGCCTGGATATACGAAGGTCAAGACCCAAAAGGAGAAAGAGCCGAGTGAAAACATCGGAGGTCAAATTGCAAACCCCGGAAATATTACTCAAACATGTGATGAAACGCGGAAAATAGTAAATTTTATTTCCGAGGTAGATCCCAAGCGTTTTGAACAAGCGATGAAGAGTGGAAACAAAGGGAACTGGATGAAGGCGATTGATGACGAAATATCGGCTCTTGAACGCAACCAAGTATGGACGATCGAAGAAAAACCAAAGGATTGCCGCCCGCTGCACACCAAGTGGGTGTTCAAGACAAAAACCGATGAAAACGGAGATATCGAACGGTATAAAGCACGACTTCTGGCCTGTGGAAACGAAAAAAGACCTGGAATTGACTACAATTTAACCTTAGCGGCGGTGATGGAGCTTGGAACCATGAAGGTAATCCTAGCTTTGTCGAAAACTTGGGGCGTTTGTGCGAATCACGGCGACATCCCTAACGCTTACGTAAAAGCACTGGAAGCAGAGCACGAGATCTACTTACACATATACCACAAGGCATAAACCTAAAGAGTAAAGGTTTTGCCTACGATGTTGACGAAGATAATATGGTTTTCAAATTAACAATATCTCACTATGGATTGAAACAAGCTGGATGACTCTGGAACCAACTGTTACATGGGAAACTAATCAAGTCAGGGTTCAAACAAAGCATCACAGACATGTGTTCGTATTACAAAACAATTAATGACTCTACCACAATTGTAGGAGCTTACGTCGACGACTTGCTGGTGACTAATACGCAGGAGGAGCTCGTGGACGATTTTATCAACGAATTGAAAGTGCTGGAAATCAAAAAGTTGGGGAAAGTGTCGAAATTCCTAGAAATGAGAGTCACATACGACAAAAACAGTAGATGCACGTTAGATTAGGAAGTCATGATAGGAAACATGCCTCGAGAATACAACCTTAAAGACACAAACACTGTGAAGTCACTGATCAACAGCGAATATGAAGACCTAAACCTGAAAAATCAGATTTTTTGGGAACAAAAACAAAGGGTGAGCTACCTTCGATAAAAAAAGTTTCAATCGTTGGTAGATGCATTACTCTGGGTTTCACGGTGCACTCGACTAGATATCTCTTTCGCAGTGTACAAGACCACGCGAAGAACGCACGCTCCGACATGGTTGACTGGAATTTGGCAAAACGTGTCTTAAACTACCTAAAAGGCACAAAAGAGTTAAATCTTCACATGGGATACGGAAACAACAAAAGCAAGACTACGCATTACATCGAAGGTTACAGCAACGCAGATCCCACTGGGTCCAAGAACGGTAGAAAATCGACAACCGGTGGCATAATCCAGCTGAACGGAATCATAATCAACTGGTTATGTAAAAAATAAGGAGGTGTTTCGTTATCAACCATGGAGGTCGAATACTACGCAGCATCTAAAGTCGAAGTGGAGATACTTGGTTGCAGGGAAAACCTGTAAAAAATCGGAATACAAGTGGAAAAACCAATGTTAATTCACATGGACAATCAGTCGGCGATAAAAGTCATGAATGAAAACGATGGATTTTCGAAATTGAAACATATTGACATTAGATTGAAATTCATGGTGTCAAAAATTAAAGATGAAGAAATCAAGGCACAATATTGTGCTAAGGACGACATGGTGGCAGATATCTTGACGAAAGCCCTACCTTATGCGAAAACTCGCGAAATTACGCAATGGAATTGGACTAATGAAAAATTAACACTGAGAAGGAGTGTCAGAGATTTCGGGTTTCGCACAAAATAACGTTTTAAGTATTTTCGTACTTTAAATTAACGAAAATAGTACAAGAATGGTACATAGTAGATTCGGTTTTTGAATATCAAATTTCTATTTTTGGCAGTGTGAACTCTAGAAATAGAAACACACAAAGTCGAAATTGCAGTCGCATGAGTTTCCCGGGATGGCGGGTTGGTTATGCAAGTCATAAATAAGATTAAGAACTGTAGAAGGGATCGAATAGTTAGTCGGTAATCACTTCTCAATATATATTGCATTGTTAACTACAGTCTTGCATTATTTCTTTTATTATCAACATCAGGCTATTTTCACCTACCGGCCTACCTTCGACTGTCAACTATGAACAACGAATTTCAACAAAATACATATTCACCGCAATCAGCCACGTATTTCATGATATTGGTCACGAGCGTGAGGGCCACTTTGTCCGCATCAATCTCGCCGCTGCAATCCATACCAGCAACTTGAATCGCTTCTTTCATTTGCATGAAAGTAGCCGTTTGGTCCGAATCCGACTATATAAACGGCTCACCAAAGAGCATTTGTATCGTGTTGAAAGTGACAAAACTCAAATACATAGATAGCGAGACCCAAATGAACAGCAGTACGTCCGATAAAAAAACATTCAGATACCGCGGACTGCACACTTATAAAATGAAAATGACGGGAGGATACTTCCAGCTACGACTCCACCGATTCACCGTTACACTAACGGAGTCTCCAATGTGGTTTCTCATCACATATGCTACATATAAGGGAATCGTGGAACAGAAGCCGCAAATGTACACCGCCAGAAATACATCTACATCCATAATGATAGCAACCGATACACGCGCAGCTTTGAGAATATGCGCTCGAGTGTACCTATGCGAGACGAAAAAGACCATTATCGAGCGTGCGATAAACGACCAAGCCCAACGGCCACAGTGGAAATCGTTTCTGTTATGGGGTCTTGGTACTCGATTAGAGCACTACCAGAACGAGTTGAGTGAGAAAAGAAACAAGTTGAGCGGTACGTTGCCTTCCACGTCTGTAATTTTAATCTCTTGTGACTGCTGCAACCGAATTTATGTCTCTTGATAATGACAAAGGGTTGATTCCATTTGCCGTTGCAATAATGCAATCATCTATAGATTCAGTTCTGATTCAAGTATTTCAAACAACAGCCATTGTATCAAACACAGGTGAGGGTTTCAAGCAAAATTGTGAGGTAGAAAAGCACTACTACGTACTTCTCGAAGCAGCGTAAATTTCTTTCAAAATCTCGTTGAGGAGGTCGCCACTCGCATTTGAATGATGTAAATCTCATGCTGAAGAATTTTCATACACTTGAAGTGCAGCACGTCGTATTGTTCGAGTTGAATGGCGTTGTTTAAGGATTGCAAATTAGCAAGTAAAGAGCCAATAATCCACACACAGCATTTGGACATAGAACAATTGAGATGAAAAACAAATGAAAGCCAAAAACCTGCTCCCACCACACATTCTACATTATCGCAATCATTTGATGATGTCGCGGCGTCGCGGCATTGAATTTGCGTTGCAGCTTGAGTTTTAAAAAGTTCATATGCTTGACATTCTTGTTCTTAGAACAGTAGGAATCCACCATCAAATTCAAAAGATCCAGCATATCTCCTGACGCTTTGGTAATTTCCACGCGTAGCTTCACGTTCGCTCTAATCATAAAAACCAAGGATTGGCATGAAATAATACAACAATTATTCCTAAAAAGGTATCAATGACGCACATTGGGAATTAACATTATAAACACCGAAAAAGGCGATCCGACGAAACCTACAAGGAAATACATGACCAGATTATTCAGGGTAGTACTCGTTTCAAAGTAGGCGTCATCCCTAGCTTTAAGTTTGGGAGAGTCGAGCGGACAGGTAAGATTGACAATAGTCAGCGCTTATATGAGGTGTTAGGAGATAAAAGTTATTTTTATATGATGTTACATGCTGAACAAGAGATAGTTGGCCAGAGCATTTTTTTTGGTGTTGATTGCCAGTGGCAATAGCAAGGCCACGACAGTGAACGCGATGAGCCACGGAACAACTGCAGAAACGTTTTGCGAACTTACATAGTATAACTATCCTCCAAAAGAGACTTTTTCGAGATTAAAAGATAGCCATCGTATCATATTTTTTGTTGGCTAATAATTTTTTAAAAGTCAATATTTGTATTTTTAAATCCAATATTTAAACAGGAATTTTCATCGAAATCGTGTACTCGATATTGCATATATAATAACAGGTTTGAATTTAACCCATAAGCAAAGAGTCGCTCCGCCACGTGTCGCGGTCATTGGGAGCAGAGGGTTAACTGGGCCCCTGTAACTCAGCTTAATTCCCGGTTAAGACGCGCATAGACGTATTTTGGCTTACCGGAAGTCCCCCGACGGATTTTCTTAGGTTTTCACCCCCCCCTTCATGCGCACGTGTTTTGAACACGTTATATTAATTGAAAAGATTTCGTGGAGATAACGTTTGTGGCTTACTGTGGAAATCGTGGTTTTATCGTGGTTTTATCGTGGTTTCTCGTTATCTCTTGTTTTATTGGCTGACCTGACGGACGAAGTTTCCCGATCAGTGCCTTTATATATATTAACTAAGTATCGACACTAACTCATTCTCCGGTGAAGATTCGCACCAGAGAACACCCCAGTCTCGAGAAGGTCATCTCCTCCGACCTTATTCGAACTACCCTTCCCATCTAAGAGTCCACTTGAGTGAGTGTAACCACCGAAGATCAATGGGTACTCAAGGTGAGATAAAGTTAAATATGGATTCTATCGTACATGACGACCGGTCACAAGACCGGGAGGATCGGATCAGTCATCACAGTGATGATTCATCCGATCCTGATACCGATCAGGATCAAAAGAGTACCCCCTCCGATAGTAGGTCGTCCGGGCAGTGGGTATCCGAATTCCACCCAAGGCTTCCGTTCTGGATTTGGAAATCGGCTCCTCCACAAATTCGTGGAAATTGCGATAAGAACCGCTAGAGGTGGACGAAAGGATGATGTGAATTTGGCGTTTGCAGGAGCAGTTTCTGGTTTGGCTTTGCCCTTGGACTTACCTTCGAGGCGGAGAACCATTTTATTAAACATATTTGTACGCATGCTAGATGTCTTCTGTCGACACAGGCTATGGATAGGTGTCTTCCCAGCATGGCGATACTCAGCGGAAACGCTCTTTGGTATTAGCAATGCTACCATAATGTATGCGTTGGTGGTAGATCCAAGTCTGCTAAAATACATTTCTCTCAGATAATACGATTTTTCTATCGTTTACTGACGTTTGGATTAATAATAGGGCTACCAGTGGGTGGCGGTGCTGTTACTCACCATGGATTGAAAATTTCGGTCCGCCAGCGTATGCGTGGTCAGTTGGATGTTCGCGGCAACCCGCTGCCTTTTCGTCTATGTCAACAACACTACCACATGTCCGTTACGTATACTTTGTCATCATCTTGATTTCCTTTTTACTATTAGCTTTGGCGTATTCTTGTCCGTTGCTTTTTTAGGGGGTCGTGTGTGACACACGCAATCAAGGAAGGTATCAACGGGTTGGTATATTGGTGCGACGCCAACTCAAGTCTGCAATGCCATGGTATTGGGTGGGTTTGATGGCATCTATATGGATACGGCATGTACGCCATTAAATCATTTTACGGTGTTGGTTTGGCTTTAGTCTACAACCTCCTTCCCTTTTCTTTTTTTGATATACCTAATGTACCATACACCAATTTATGTGACCCACCTCATGCTTCAATGTTGCCCATTTCGTCACAAAGTTGTTCCTGTATAAACCCATCTTCGACGCATCTTCAACCTGATCCGTACCAGTTTGGACCGATCACGATCAGGATCTCTGGCGATCCTCAACCAGCCTGGTTCTTCGAGAATCAGATAGAATCAGCTCGGGATCGGTCTCTCAGGCTCTGTTTTCCTAGATCCAGCCCAATCTTGACTGAAACTTCTTCTTTTTTCACACCAGGAAGCTGATTTGGGGCTGATCCAGACTGCTTCATGATCGACGCGGGAATCAGGGCGAATCCGCCCCGGATCACTTCGAAACACCGACATTCCCCGCTCGCTCAACCCTATTCTCGACCTCCATTGTATTATATGTTGGGCCGCAAGGATCAAACCGAATCAGTACTTCTTTTGGAGTTGGATCCGATCTGGTCTCCTCATGCTGATTCGGGGAAGGTTCATTGACCCTTGTCGCTTATTAGTTTGGTAAGGCTCATACAGCTCGCCACATGTTCTGTCATATACTTGATCTACATAGCCTAAGACGGGGCCAAATTATTCGGCCGGTCAACCGGGATATCCATATCCCATCAACTCCAAACACTTGAATCATCCATGATCCACTCCAATGACCGGGTTCTGCCGTGCCTGATATACCACACCGTCTCTAATGCTGCTCATCATGTTTGTCTTGGCCGATATGGTTCCGCACGTTCACACGAACCCAATCCGGTATGACCCGTTATCACCTATGTACCATCCTGAACAGAATCAGCCTGTCCCACCCTTCAACGGTTCCATCTTTGATGGGTGTTCCCACAGCCACCAATTAACAGCCGTGTGGACCACTTATTCCTGATTTTGTTGAATCACTCCACCACAGCCGCCCTTGAGACTAACTGCAGCCGCGCAACGGCTGTAGTCCGACTCGCTCATGACAAAATCTTCCACTCGTTCGTCATGGCTGATTCGGTTAAGCTCCTCTCTCCTTTCTTGCCTATTCGACTGCTTCTCCAGACAGTGTCTTGCCTCCAGGATCAAGTTCGTCTGATCCAAGCCTCTCAACCACCGTAACTTGTCCGGCCTCACTTACTACGACCGCCACGATCGCGACCAGCTTCATTTCTCCGACACCGACTTTAGCTTCCTACCATCCACCCCTGCGTTTTCCCACCTCGTCCTTTCCGAGCCGTTCTTTTTAGTTATCTGGAGCAACTGGCACTCTTAGTGGAATAGACTGGTTCACTCTCGCTGAGACCGGCGGACACCAGCCGGCAGCGGATAGGCCTTCGGAGTGCGATTCCCGAGTGGCCTCCTTATTCGAGACCAACCGGACACTTCGTGCTGAATTATTTGATCATCAAGTCAAGATAGACCGCTTGGAATGCGATTTTGCAGACCTAGTGAAACGACTGTCGGCTTTACAGGTGGAGCACGACAAGCTCACCACCCTTCACGCCGACCAAGACCATGACCGGTCAAAGATGGAAGACCGCATCCAGGTCTTGACAACTGAACGAGATCAGTTGTCCGCCGATCTTGCTGCCTTAGGTGCCTCAGCGGAACCCTCCGACACTGTTGCTTCGTTGCAGTCCATGGTTAGCTCTCTAACCATTACCGTCCGTGATCAAGGTATGTCCCGTTCAGTTTGACTTATCCATGCCATGTATATAACTTCTTTTATTCCTTCCAGGTGAGCGCATCGAGACAATGAAAAATTCAATGTTTGAGATGGTGGACCACCTGCAATTGCTCGAGGACCACCATCGTAACCATGACCAGTTGATCCAAGAGCAAGTTCATACGATCAAAGAAGTGAAAAGCTTGGAGATAGAGATTCGTCACATGGGCAAACAGGTTAAACCTCTGGTCAAGCAACTATCTGATTCTCATATTGGCCGTTCCAGTGTTCAGAAACGGTTGAATGAGAATCAGAAGGAGGCTGATGATCGTAGGCGAGAGTTGAATCTTGCACGGGTCAAGTTCGAGACCTTGCAGCTGGATGAGCGTACCTGGGCTTGCCGTCTCGACGATCTGAATAAGGTCGCTCACCAGAAGATAGACAGGTGGACCGATCCGAATGCTGGTTCGGGATCACTTCGGAAAGCTTTACGTGGATTTCCCCAGCTAGTTGACACCTTCGTTTCGGCCAGTAGAAGACCGAGCAAATTTCCTGGATTGGGCCCACCTTCATTGGCCTTTTCTTCCACTTCTTCTCCGCCGATCGATGTGGAAGTTGATCAGCCAGCGATTAACAAACTGGCGGCTGCTGAACCCACGCAATCTGGTCCCTCCCCGATCTCGATATCCGTTCCAGCATCTTTGGGTTCGCGACTCGTAAGCGGAAACGCCATTCACAGAGAAAAACGGTTCCAGCCAAACGTCCTCGCCTGTTCATCTCTGATTCTGATGGTGATTCGACGGACCTGGACGAACGGACTCGGACTGCTTTGGCCAAGGCGAGTAGCACCAATCGTCGTGCTTCGACCGCAAACCTGCCAGGACCAACTTTGCTAAGCCAAGCCATCAATTTACCCGGTTCGGACGACGATGGGATGAGCGAACTAGAGGAGAAGCGACCGGCTACGACCACTTCAAGTGATCCCCCGACGACTAATGCGGCACCGACCGGCAGGCCTCCCAATTTACTGGCGTCTTCATTCCGGCTTCACGTTCAGCCGTCCACTGTGACGACTACAGCTACGATCCAAGCAAGAAGTTCATAGATATATACGTTATTCAAGAGACCCTACGAACAGCGGCTCGGATGGTGAATCGACAGCCATGGGGGGCTCGTCAAGTTTGGGACTTAACGACTGTGGTCCTCCAGGAGAAGAAGAAGAATGTTCCTCGCTGTTTCTCTCGCCCAGGAAGATGGATTTTTCCCGCCAGGCCATCGGCGCCTAAGCACGACGAGTGGCTCCCAGGATTGCTCACTGCTAAAGCTATTCAGGTCACAATCGAGTCAAAACCTTAGAAAGTTCTTGCGAAACCTATGCCAGGGTTAGACTTCCCCGATCGCCCCTGGCTCCACGCCTTGAAGGCACGTTTGGATCAATTCTGCAAAGACCATGGTCAAGGATATGGGAGGCCACCCATCATTTCGCAATCACCCCAAACATGTGCAAGGATGCTAGGAACGAACATTACTTCCATGCTCGCAAGCGTCGCCGCAGCAAAGCCGGACCTGCTTGGGCTACAATTTGCGATTTCGTGGTGGATGGCGTCAAGATCAGCGAATGTGACTTGGATGTTTTCCTGTTTCCCGCCTTATTGTACCTGCCTATTCGCCGAGTGGAAGCGAAAGGTGTTACGGCTGATGTCGAAGAATGGTATCCTGGTTAATGGACACCCGACTCCGACCGGCACGTTGCAAACTGCTTTCGCTGATCGCCAAGATCCTTGGCGGAACCAGTATCGCCTAAACCCTATGGATCATCCGGCGCTTCATTTTTCTTGTCTGCGTGCGAAGTATGACCCACAATTATCGCGACAACCAGTTTAGTTTCGTTTTTCTTTTAACCATTAATACATCGCGATAACTTTTTTCGTGTGTTTCTTGTGTTCCCTATTCGAGACCATATCTCCAGATTCCAAATATAGTCCTTATTTTGCATATTCAATTCTTCATATGCACGTGAATGTAATTGTCATGAATATATATATGTCTGTCGACTCCGAACCAGCTTACTCAACTTGATATCGATTTAATCGGATTGTTATCATTGACTAATCCATAGAGATGTGTCGACCCAGACTATTGTGACTCCTGGTTACCTTCTTCGTGAGTTTGCATAGCTCCGAATCGGTTCCGTCTCACCCGATCACGTTCATGTTCTCTTAGCAAAGCTCCACAATTAGAGGCTAGTTCATCCACCCAAGCCGGATCGTCATAACTTTTCCAATGGACCAAGAAATCACGGTGGGTTCGACCGAATCGGGTCCTTTTGCTTAATCGGGTGCTAAAAATTCTTTCCACTTCGAATTCATTTTGATCTAACACTCTTTTTTAACTTCCTTCAGGCATAGGATCCACCAAACCTCGGCTGATCTTCCAGTAATAACCTGGTTTTTGGGTGATCGGGATATCCCCGGACCAGTTTCAGCTTCGACAAATGGACGATCGGGAAAATTCCGTAATCGGTGCCTGCGGTGATCAACCGGGCGGCATGGTCGCCGATCAGCTCAGAAACACGAAACGGTCCGTGCCACATATGTGCTAACTTCCTGGCATATCCTTCTTTCACGCGATTCATTTAAGAGCAAATCGTAAAACCAGCACTAGTCAAAGTATTACTTTTAAAAAGCAGCACCTGTCACAAAACAAGCACCAACAAAAAGACGAATAGTGTGGTCCACTACATTTCGAGCATAATTAGGGGAATTATCGACGCAACTAATTCTACGATTAAAATACATCATGCAAGACGTTTGCCTGCCCAAAGAAAGGGTGCGAATGGAAGGTTCGGGTGACCAAGCAAATGTCTTGCCAGATGCCACCAGAATACAACGTGTCTAGTCTACACGATAAGCACGCTGATGTTTGCATGTCGCTTGCGAAGCCGTCCGCTCGGCAGATTCAACTGCTCCCGGCATTTTGCGCCGCAGTTCACAGTGACACCCAAGGGTGTGAAGCGCAAGACCATCGTTGCCATCATGTCTGGTGAGAGAATTGTCAAGAAAACTTGATGACAAACCACAGACCAAGTATTTGTCGTATGTTGGAGGTAAAAACGTTGAGGAGACTAAGAAATCTGCAGTGCGCATTTTGTCAAAATCTTGGTATGGAGAAGGTGCTGGACTGAGCTCGATAGCAGCACAGAATACCCCTGCAGCGTCAAATTCGCAGCACTCGAAAACGAGTGATAAAATTCCTGCAAAATGTAATTACAGGCAAGAGCCTCAAATGAGTATTTATGATGCGTTGCACATGGATGGACAAGAGACTGCGTACATTATTCGCGAAGCTACTGGCTGCAAATGTCCGAATGCTTTTAAGAAAATGCAGGACGAGGCACCGCGAAGTGGTTTCCCTTTGGTTAGAAGCAAGTTGCAGGATAAAGATATGGATAAGGTTCCAATGAAAAAAATAAAAGCAACGACAACAACAAGAGGAACCAGCCTTATCTCAGCCATCGCAGTCAAAATATCATAATTCAAACACACATGAAGTAAACTCTGAACGTAAGCGTTGTGAAAACAAAGCTGCGTCAAATTATAAAAGCTCGGGATCAAGCTGCTACCGACCACAAACCTGGAAACATGTGGTATCGAATACATATGACTTGCCGCCACGTGAGCAGTCACGACATTCACGTAGCAACGGCAGACGCAACGATGATCGAAAACGGAACCGATCATCATCACCTCAGTCTAGAAAGAGTTGCTCACGCGATGATTAGAGACGTCGGGTTTCATCACGCTCAAGGTCCCACTCACCGAGTCCCCGATTTCGAGACAAAAACGCCAGCGCTCGCGCCAAAGATCATGATCTCGCGAAAGGTCAAGTGAGCGTAATTCTCGTCGTACTGAGCGAAAGGCTCGTAGCGATCGTGACCATGATCGTGAGAGTGACGGAAGGCGACGATCATCGAGTCCAAGCAAGCGGGGTGCCAGAAAAACGAAGAATTCAACTACATCCTCAAATCCAGGCAATCGGGATACCAACAAAACAAACATTCAGCTACACTCCAAAAGTTGGATGCAGTTTGTCAAAATGGTTATACTGGAGGCAAAGAAGTAGTATCCGAAAATCAGACGGTTCCATCTGATATATCTCCTTTTACAGGACCGTTGAGCACGTTTGATGGGGACGGCGATCACGTGTTCATCTCCGATTCGAATAATGATGAAAACGACGCTGTATTTCAGCAAGTTGATGACATTCGCTTTGATCTTGAAAGAGTTCCAGTCGACGAAGCTCTAATGACGAGACAAAAATATGTAACGGGGCTGAATTCTACAGTGAGCGTAGAGCAGATAGCAGATGACTTCGCACGATTAGGTGTTGAGGTAAGTCAAAAGCTAATTCAGCAATCAATGGAGAAGCTCAAGAACAGATTTTACGAGTCATTATTTGCGCTCAACGCGGCATCTTCTTGTTTCGCACTAGTGCTGATGCACATTTCAGAACCATTTTTCTTGACCTCAGTGTTTCTCTTACACTCCATATCTTCCTGTTTCGCATTTATACTGATGCACGTTGCAGAAGCATTTATTTTGACGTCAGTGTTTTGCTTACACTCCATACTTACTGTCCCCATGTTTGGTACATTAATAGCAGCGCTTGCATTATCATCCGTATTGAGTGTCTACTTGTTTACTTTACTTGCAGGACATTCATCGGCAGCTGATTGTGAGACTGCGTCACCAACCAAGTACAGCATAAATATCAGCTTTGTCATCATTCAGTGAAGTTGGCTTGGTCAATTCACCCTGAAAATTTCGTACTTCACTTGAATTCGATTCTTTCTGAGCGCAGCTTTGTGAACTTGTCACACTCGCAGGAAAGGTCACACGCCAAATGGTCGATTCCTTCGTTCTTTCTTGTCCTGCTAATTTCGTGACTGCGCTGTGACCACTTTGGTTATCCATCAATTTAGGCTCCACTTCAGCTGAAGTACTGTTCTTGCTCGTTGTTGCCACTTCATTTTTACCGGAAAACTGGTCAATCGCTTGGCTTGAAGTGCTAGTTGGACTTGATTCTATCGATGCACTTGTAGTAGTAGCTGGGATATTCCTTTCGCCGCTCTTTGCGGCACCACCAAAAGGTTGCAATTTGTCCATGATGTCTGAGTCCTGATAGGAAGAATTCTGCTGAACTGAATTATGTGGGAAAGCCGGTTTTCGTAATCGCATTTTTTCTTTTAGACGTAGATACTCCAGCTTGATTGATTTGCTTTCTTTTCCGATTCACAAGTCGTCTTTCTTCATCACTTTCATCACTTTAAAAGATTTATCTCTACATTTTCGTCTTCCTGAGTAACTTCATCTTCCGCCGGAGAGTAGTCGCTGCTCATATTGTCGCCGTTCTCACTATCACTGCTAGATTTGTTACCATCAACGGTCTTCAATTGATGCAAGGCCTGTCGTCGTTCCTCTTCCGATCCTACTCCAGACCGATTTGTCTGTTTACGCTTGCACCGCATAGTTTCTTTGCGCCGGATAACCTCTGGATCACGATAGCCTGAGACCCAACCCATCATTTCTTTGGCCACTTCATCTTGATGCTTGATCGTAGTGGATTCTACCCTTTTCGCGTTTGGAGCTTGAGGACTCTTGGAGAGCACCTGACGCGTATAAAATGACTGCTTGACTCCCACTTGTGTTCCGTTGCTACCCGGATTGCTTATGTTCAAAAAAGCTTTCAGTAAATGCGGCGGTGTGCTCTCCTCCGTTTTACGTTTAACAACGTCTATCAGCTTCAATTCCGTCATGTTTAGCTTTAGTTTCTGCATCATCTCATGACTTGCTGTTTCATTGCCTGGCGTCGCACTTGCAGTCACATTCTTAACATCCATCTCAATTGTTAAATCCGCGATATCAAGTTCGCAGGCATTTCCAACGGTGTCATCGCATCGCTCGTATTCGGTACTTTACTTTTCTCCGGTCGTAGAACTCCAACTGTTATCACCTTTTCCGCCTTAGCTTGTAGGAGCATATTTATATCGGACGCATCAATGTCGCTCAGAAAGTCTAGCGTCAAGTCACCTTTCTCGTCTTCAGACACTATCGCATCATTTTGTAATGACATTTCATGGTCCTTAAAAGAAATATGCGTTTTGACGCGCTGGAATATCTGCTCGCTTTCCACTTCTTGTTTTACGAGGGGCTGCGAGCCACTGGCGTGCACGCACCAGCTCAATTTCCCATAAGACCGCCGCGGTGTCAACCATTCGTGAACCAGTGCGGACTACAGAATGAAGGGCCCAAGCTAGTGAAATCCACGTTTCTTTTGTTTACAAGGTTGTAGTGTTTGGCTGAAATCAAGCGTTCGCCCATGTACGTAGCCGCAACACCCTCTCCTTGGACTCTTTTGTGAGCCATTGAAGGACACTCGACGCTGCCGATGTGGCTTAATCGACCCGGATCTTGGTCACATGACTTGGCACGGTCACGACGAGCGCACGGCCAAAAACTGGGTCAGCAGGCTCAGAGAGAGTGAAGGTCGTCTCGTAGTCGTCCGCATACGCTTTCTTGACCGTGAGATGATGGGTATCCAAGACAACAACCGAAGCTTTGGACGACGTGGCCGCGTGATGGAACGTGTACTCGAAGTATCCCCTGAGCTCCTGTGCCGAGAAGTCGAGCGTGAGGCGCCAATTGAGAGGGGTGAAGGTCACGTCGTCTAGGTTGGCAAAGGAATGCGAACGAAGGGGACGCGGCGACGCCATCGACGAGAGTAGACAAAGGAAAACGAAGAAAATACTAGTGTATATTTTATCGTAGAATTAGTTGCGTCGATAATTCCCCTGCCAGAAAAAAATATGTTCAAAATATAGTGGACCACACTAATCGTCTTTCTGTTGGTGCTTGTTTTGCGACAGGTGCTGCTTTCCAAAAGTAATACTTTGACTAGTGCTGGTTTTGCGATTTGCTCTCCATTTAAAGCCAATCCTTGATCCCGGTTCAGTATTATGAGAATCAGCTTGGTCGTTGTTCGAATCAGCTCTTTCTTGGATCGCTCTCCGAAGTCGCACATTGACCTGTCCCCGCGCGTGTTGGTAATTGGGCTGAAGTCCCATACGCTATCGGTGGGCCTCGCAATCTCGTCCTCGAGTACAACCGACGGGAATCGCCGACTCGATGGTAGATCGAGGTCCCAACCGTACGCCAAAAAAAAGGGAGTATCTCCCCTGATCCGATCGAAAGAAGAATTAACGCAAATACCAGTTGTGGTAGAGCGATCAGAAAATATTGGGACTGAAGTGGACCACACATGGCCGTTGATTGGTGACGATAGAACACCCATCAACATATGACGGTTGATGGGTGGGAAAAGGCTGATCACAGTAAAAGGAAAAGGTGGCGGACAACGGATATTCACGATATGGAGAAATCAGCCAAGTACTGTCGTTAAGCCCAGTCCCAGACACTGATGGAACGATGGATATCACGATCACGATCGTTATTACAGTTACTAAGTGGAGTTCCCGTGGATGTAATATGAGAAGAGTAACTGTTGACATGACGTGTCAAGGGCAGGCGACCAGCCGATCTCTGAATGGTATAGTGGTTGAAGTTGATCATGACACGAAGTTACGGCCTGATCAGCCTATTATGCCCGAGCAACGAAGATTAGATGTGGAATGAAGTCGGGCATGTGGAGTGACAGGTTGTGTGAGTGATGAGAACCTTTGGTTGGTCCGAAGATGACGTGGCAAGGCCTGATCAGGCCTGATCAGCCGAGATCGGTGTTATATGGTTGTCCTGACGGGGTATAAAGGTCGGAAGTATGGTTTAGAAGATGAATTGAGTCGTGATGATGATGACCCAGAGCGTTCCCGAGGTGATCAAGGGCTGATCAGCCTGATCACCACCTGATCACTCGGTCGATCACTATGGCGATCGTGATCAGGGCTGATCAGCCTCTGATCAGCGTTCAGATGCAAGGGCAAGTAAGTTCTCGGTTTGGTCGGACTGTATATGAAGTGGACAAGTGCTGAAGAGCAGGTCTCAAGTGGTTTCAAGGTCGTTTGTTGAAGATCAGGATGGGTTGAAGATCTTTTGAAGAGTCGGGTCGTGATCAGGGCAGAAGCGGTACAGATCAGCTTGAAGGTGCAGCCAGGATGGGCAAGAGGGTGTTACGCAACCGTGCGACAAAGTAAATAGGTTCGAAGTATAGGTCAGGCATGGTTTGATGTATGGTACACAGGTATAGGACATTGCATATATAATAACAGGTTTAGATTTTCCCCCTAAAGCAAAGAGTCGCTCCGCCACGTGTGCGGTCATTGGGAGCACAGGGTTGATAAGTCCCCTCTTGCTCAACTATTTCCCGGTTAAGACGCGCTTAGACGCATTTTGGCTTACCGGAAGACCCCCGACGGGTTTGTTTTAGGTGATCGAACCTCACCCTCAACGCGCACGTGTTTAGAACACGTTAATAATATTGGTAAAGGTTTTGTGGAGATAACGTTTGTGGATTACTGTGGAAGATCGTGGATTGATCGCGTTTTCTTGGTTTCGTATTATCTCTCTCTCATTGGCTGGCCTGATCAGACGAACTTTCCTGATCAGTGCCTAGATACTGAATAAGTATCGACCCCAACCCGTTCTCCGGTAAAGATTTCCACCCGAGGACACCCCCCGTCTCGAGAAGGTCATCCCCTCCGACCTGATCAAGATCATCGTTTTCGTCACCGAGTCCACCTAAGTGAGTGTAACCACCCCCGATCAACGGATACACAAGGTGAGATGAAGTTAAACATAGATCCTGACGAGCATGAAGACCGGCCAGATGACCGGGAGGATCAGATCAGTCACCACAATGGTGATTCATCTGATTCTGATGCTGATCAGGATTGACGGAGTACCCCCTCCGGTAGTTGGTCGTCCGGGCCAGTGGGTTTCCGGATTCCACCCAAGCCTTCGGTCATGGATTTGGAAATCGGCTCCACCACACAGTCTCTCTGCATACTCATCCCTATCTTGTTGAGCAGAATCCGCGACATACATTTAATAGCTCTGGTTAGCGTCTGTACCATACGCTCGGCCCCACCGTTCCTTTGCGGTCGGTAGGCCATGGTCGCGCTTTTTTCTGACCAAGCATCTGATTGAATGATCGTAAAACTTCAGCCATGAAACCTGGTTCCCGATCGTGCCTGATCACCTCACTTGCTCTAAACCGCCTAAAGACACATTCCTTATAGCTGCAAGCGACTTGTTGGGCTGTTCGGGTAGATCCCGCTTTCGCGATCACCAATCCCGTGAACAAATCAGTCCAAATCTGCAGTCTGTATTGCCTTTGAACGATTTCGGCAAGGAAGGTATGTGATACATCGCTATCACTTGGAAAGGGTAAGTCGCCTGGATGTTCCCGGGTGATCCCCCCGGATATTCGGCATACCCTTCCCGGTTTCGTAATCTGTGCACGTTCCGACAAACTTTTGGACACTTCGATATAAACATTTCCAGTGAAAATGTTTGCGAATCCTGTGGTATGTCCGACCCACACCCTGGTGACCACCTTCTAAACTGACGTGATAATGATGCAAGAATTCTGCTTATAAGGTCCCCGGAATCACCAGTCTCGCGGATCGTTCCATATCTGCGTCAGCCTGATCAGCCTGGGCATAGTAAAACAGCAAATCATTTTCGTCAATCTCGTAACTGGACGCGATCTTAACAAAATCCTTTGCTTCATTCTGGCTCAATTTCTCCAAGTCTCCATTCAGAAAAGCCTCCAAATCAACGATTCATCTTCGTCCTGTGCCTTGAGAATTCTCTCAATCCGCATCTCCTGCACTATTCTTGCGTCAAACCTTCTCAAAAAACCTGCCTGCTAAGCGTCGATCTGGTTCGAGACCTCGTCATGATCGAGATTTGTGCTGATTTTCCTTTATCTTCCGAATGAATCAGCTCGGGTAATCTATTAATCTCGGCTAACTTCTCCAGCACTGCATTATCGGTAATCATCATCCAGTCAGATCACGCAAGGCCATTGTGGCCAGGTGATCCGCACTCCTCTTCAATTGCGTTTCACGTGTAAGCATGATTCGGCCATCCTCGTAGGGTTTTCATAACGCGATCATTTAACAACTTCAAGCGCGGAGCGTTGCAGTCAATTTCCCCGGTGATCTGCCGGATCGCCAAAATTGAATCTCCACATATGATTACCCTTCCACTCTTTTGTTTTTGAAGGAGATCCAAACCCAGCAGCAAACCACGGTATTCGGCTTCGTGGACTGCGATACCCGGAGTATAGTCTGAACCAGCAGATATGATAGTCCACTCCGGTAATTTCCACAACAACGCACTATACGCCCCAACGCCTCTCATTACGCTCGCTGATCCGTCAAAACTTATGACGATCAAGACTTCATCCGAGCTGACGACCGGTGGGGTATAATGATCGATTCTCGCGGTTGCTTCTGAGGGGTGACCTCGATCAGCGCTTCGTCGACTTCTGACCGGAGAGTGATACTGGCTACTAGATACCGAGAATTTCCTCTTCACCCTTGGTGCATTTGATAAATTTTAAGGTCCACTGAGATAATAGCGCTGCCCATCGCCCCAGTCTTCCGTCAATTCCGTTCGAAGACAATAACAAAGATAGGGTGGAGCGTCTAGAGAGTACTTTGATCGGTCTGGTCACCAGCATAGAATAACGGACATCCAATATACGTAATAGTGCCAGCACTTTCATATCCACCATGCCATACTTAACCTATTTCGGTTTCAACGTCCGGCTCGTAAACGTCATGGACAATACACTTCATCGTGATCTTGGACCAATACTGTTGATATTGCCCACTTGCTTGCATATAAAATCACCGCGGAAATCTTCTCCGGATCGAAATGTTCAATATCGGGGTCGAAATCATCTTTGCCTTCGGCATACTCAAAGCTACCATAGCTCGTTTCATATGACCTTCCGACCCAAATACGGTTCGGTTGATCATAGAGCTAGTTTTGAGATCTGGCTCGTTGATTTCAGTTTCGTGACTGGTCTCGTTCGGTGATTCTACCAACTGATCACGCTCTCGTAGCTTGTGATAATCAACTTCTTCCAGCGCATATAATTTAGCAGCATGTATCGAAAAATCTTCGATAACCTGGCTATAATAATTCAAGGATCCGAGAAAAAGACTACATAGCCTTTAGTGATCGGGGAAAGTGAAGATTACTAAGCGCACCCAGGACCTTCGGATTTGCTTCCAAGCCCTGAATCCACACATTATGACCAAGATAAGCGACCTTGGGCTGACCCCAGAAGCTTTTTGCCACGATGATCGATAAATTCCAGCGCTCGGAAGTGTCGAGGAGTCATTCGACCTTGTCACATGGAATATCCCATGACGTTGCCGAAGCCAAAATATCGTCTATATATGATCGCCTTCCTAGGACTGATTGTCTCTGGCTTGGTCCGGTTCACCTTGAACACATCGTGAGGTTCGATGATCTTCCGGTCGGCACTGATCTGGAAGTATCCATAGAGGGCATTGCCAATCAATCTCTGATATATCGGCGGATCGTTCTTCAGTCCGAACGGCATCCGGTTCCATTCGAAAAGGCCAAAAGGTATAACGATAGCTGATATCTCTCGAGCACGATCGGTCATCGAAACCGCCCAGAAACAACTAGCCATGTCCAGTGAGCAAAACCATAAAAAAATATCTAGATCCTCAAGTAAATTATTTATCAATGGCATCTGATAAACCATCAACTTCATGAGGCGATTCGCCATCCTATAGTCGATAAAAAGTCGAACCGAGTTGTTTTAATAATATAAAGAAACGGGGAAAAAGGCTCGACGAGGGATCAACAGTGACCCCGTTGTTGTATATCACGATCACAATCGGTGATGCCCACTGCGATGTTGAAGGTCGGATTATTTTTTTTACTTAACACGCCCTTGATCAAATCGGATAGCTTTTTCCGGTATTGTGGCGCGACTTTGCGACAACGGTGAGCGATCGGTCTCGCATTTTCAACGTCGGTACCACAAACTGCTCCGTAAGCAGCTGGGGGTAGGGCATTACCCCTTCCAATCAATAGATGGCGCCTCTTCCAGATGATCTTCTTTAGTTGATCGATCTAATCAGGAGTGTTTACTTCGGGTTCGCCGACTTGTATCTTCCAGGGTGACCCGGTATATTGGATGATACTTCTGGCAAAACATCCATCTGTTTCTCGATATCTTCAATGTATTGATCACCACCTTCATGTATACACACTTGTTCATCCACCTGATCTATTCCCTCCGGTTCGGGTTTAGCCTGGATCGCCCCTAGCGGATCATCTGACTGGTGATCTACTTTGGGCTCCACTTCGCTCTTAATAGCTTCGACCGGTTCACGTTCCCATTTCTCACCACAATCGTCTTTAATTGTATAATCATCTTTTTCAACTTTCGGATCCGCTGCCCTTGGTGAGTCGGGTCTAATAACGCTCAAAATCTGTGGACCGTTTTCCCCTACTTTCGCTTTCACCGACGATCCTCTGATCTATAGATTGGTCGGAGTAGTATATTCCGGCTTCTCATTCAAAGGCGAGGTGTCTTCGGCTACCAAATCTTCATCACTGATCAGGTCCGTGGTGGCTTGATAAGCCAGATTTTGCCATTCAATATATCTTCGTGATAACACTGAGACATACCCAATCTGCCGAGGTACTTTCCCTTCATGTAACCACATCCCTAGGATCATATCTTCGTGAACGATTAGCGACTGATTAGATACGTTGGTAATCGTGATGTAACTTGATCTGCCGACACCCTTTACGAACGTTGGTATCCATCGTTCACCACGGGTAGCCTCAATTTCGGCTGCCGAACATTCGACCGAATCATCACATCAACCGATCGGGCTACCTCAATGTTTTCATACTAACCCATTTTGAGCATCTGCATATGAGTACCATATAATGGACGTCGGCCTTTTAAGTGTATTTGCACCTCGTCTGGGAGGGTCAGGGTTCCATGAGACAGATCAAGCCGTATACCGGTTGGCACCATGAAATTCATTCCCAGTATCGCGTCCTGACCGGCTAACCGGCCAATCCAAGCATTAAAATAATAGAACCGGGAACCGGCCAAAGTGATTTTGGCACGTAACCGACTTTTGGTCATGTACAACCTTTCACTGATTCCAACACATTCTTGCCTCTAGGTACTGTCTATACGGCATTCCAACTTACGAGCAAAGGCGGAGTCGATAATCGAGACTTCTGCTCCAGGGTCGGATAGAATAGTGGCTTTTTTGTTATAAATCTTCCCATTAGCTTTGCTTGTTTAAACCACTTGTCGGAAGAGTGATACTTCCAGTATCCTCGGGATTCACCGGGCAGTAGATCCAGTTCATGATCACGTCCGAACGAAAATATTCGTCCACTTTGAGACTTTGAATCGGACATCGATCGCAAAATTTGAAATAGAACATGTATTGTCGGTTATCGCATTTTCCTCAAACTTATTTCTGCTACCGACGTATGCATAAATGCTGAATGTAGACCGCTAGGTTCGAACCAGATTCCAACCTGGCGGGCTATCTACTCTAACATTTTCTCGACATCCGGTGGGAGCATGCTGGCATGTTTAGTCAGCACGTACCACTTGCACAAGGATCTAAAAACTCTTCAATCGGACAGGAACCGGCGTCGTGAATCTTCCCACAGATCTTACCCACGAAAAATCAATGTCGACCCCCAGTGTACGCATTTCTTGCGAGGTCGGTCCTGATCAGGCTGGACTCCACCGGATTTTCGTCCATCAACGCCATTGATCGATGATCTCGGGCGGAATACCGGTTCCGTCGTGAAGATATGGCGATATTGCTCCTCATCTGAGCCTAAACTTGACCGGCCACTTTCTGGAACTATCCGATCCCTTCGCAATCATCCGGATTGCTCTTGTCGACCAAGCCTCTGGTGTCTTGACATGGTCTGGGTGTGGTTTCGATCGATATCGATTCGATCCTATCTCGACATTGGGTTCTCGCTTTTGGCTCGCTGTAACATTCTCAGGGCTAGTTCGAATTCTTCCGCGTTACTGATACGAAGTAGAGTTAGCTGATCGGCCAAATCACGATTGTCCAAAGTGCCGATAAAGTTTTCGACATGTTAACGAGCCATATCCGCGTGTCGTGGCTCCTTGATCGGCATTTTCGCGCGCAGACCAGCAACATTCAACCGGTGTAAGTATTCAATCGGTGTTTCATCGGATCGTTTCTTCATATGGTAATACTGTCTCGCGACAGACACCCCTGAGTTGCAATATTGCTCCTCAAATTCTTCACACAGTTGAGACCACTTCAAGCGTACTTCTCGACTTAACCGCTTTGGCCAGTTCTTAGCCGGGCCCTTCATCAGATCAGCAAAAATCAAACATCTTTCACCTTCCGGTGGTTTATCTCTCAAAAAGGCTGATTTCGTCCGACTCAGCCAGGCTCTTGCCTGATCATCATCCACATCATTGCCGGTAAAATCTTTTAAGTCAGAGATCGCCGACATTCGGACTCAAGTGATTGTTCAAGAATCAAGATCAAATGGTAGCGCCGAGACCATATTTGCCTTACGAGGCATCTCCATATCCAAATTGTCCGGATCAAAGTGTTGACTGATCTCCCCATCTGATTCCATATCCACATCACTACGTGGGAGTGATTTATGGAGTCGGTCTTGATGACTGGTTTGGCATATCGATCGGACAATTCCGGCTGATCAGATTTCATATCCACATCTACAGGTTTTTTACCGGTTTACCAGCGATTGATTCATGTTCGTTATCGATTGCCATGGTTGCCCTTGTCCAGGTGTATACTGAGGTAACCCATATTGTTCTCCCACGAAACGGTTCATCATAGTCGTAAACATGGTTCTCATTTGTTCTGGAACTTCCGGTATGCCGGTAGGGTAACCGTTGGGAGTCGGATTGTTCTGTGCGATTTCCTGAGCATCTTCAAAACTGTCGTCTGACCCGCCTCGACCTGGTTCAGGCTTTCTTTTCCTGTTCTGCAACTCGATCTTGGAGTCAGTCTGTTTGATCCCTTTCGGGCCCAATGTCATACGCGTGACTCCAACCGAGGAATCAGTAGGATCCGCTCCAGACCGTGATGATGATTGATATATTGATTCAATATCCATTGTTTATTCTACCAACTGTGATCGATGTGAAGGATCAGCCGGCGGCGACTGGACCACGGGGTTCACCCCGAACAATGAGGCAAGGTGATCGTACAGCGTTATCATAGCTTCCCTGATGGTCCCTTGGTCTAGACCGAACAGCATTTTCGCGTCGAACGCACCAGTAGTGAAACCAACTTTGTCGATCTGGACCAGGAGATTTCTGATCAGGTCGAGCTGGCTACCCGTGATAACCGGCCTAGTCGCTCGACCTTATAGCTTCCGGATGATCTTGGGTTCGATGATTTTCATCACCCGGTTGGTATCTAGGAATTTCGAAACTCCCGAAGGCAAAACAAGCGTTCTACATCCTGAACCGTGTTTTTTTTTCGGGTGGTTCGGTCTTCTCTTCATCTCCTTCGAACATATTTGGTTTAGGTTTCATATATTTCCTAGGTGGATCATGTCGATCCGCCCCCATGTCTTTTATCTCTTTTTTTATTATTTTTATGCATAGGATCGAGGTCAGCACCCCGATCCTTTCCCGGATTATAGTTAACTTTACTATAACCCGGATCAGCTCTGATCGGAGTCTTGTGGGAAGTTGTTTCATCTTTAATTTCGACCTGGAACTCCACCGGGCCAGGTCAACCATCGGGCAGCATCGGAGGCGATACGCCTTCCTCCAGTGCACCCGAAAAAGTTTCCCCCACTTTGATTTTCACATCTTTTTCATCTTCAAAGGAACCACGGTGATATCCTGATCCACCAAGTGATCCGAGTACGCGTACCACTGTGATGGAGCCGATTTCCATATCCAGGACGGAAGTCTTGGTTGGAATTCGGATACCCACTAGCCCGGACGACCTACTATCGGAGGGGGTACTCTTTTGGTCCTGATCGGTATCAGGATCGGATGAATCATCACTGTGATGACTGATCCGATCCTCCCGGTCTTGTGACCGGTCGTCATGTACGATAGAATCCATATTTAAGTTTATCTCACCTTGAGTACCCATTGATCTTCGGTGGTTACACTCACTCGAGTGGACTCTTAGATGGGAAGGGTGGTTCGAATCAGGTCGGAGGAGATGACCTTCTAGAGACGGGGGTGTTCTCGGGTGTGAATCTTCACCGGAGAACGAGTTACTGGAAAGTACGAGTATTTTGCAACACTCGTCAAAAGTCGCTACTGTCAGGTGTAAAAGTGTAAATATTTTTGTATTACATAACCCTTTCAAATAGATATTATAAAAACTGCAAAACTCAATTACCTTCGAGTTCGAATTTTCGCGCCATAAACCCTTTCTGTCTTTCCAACATTAGCCATGGTCGCCTCCCGGAAAGCGACGTATCCGAAGCGTGAGCTGAACCACTTGAAGCCGCTGCTGGGAACGAGCCCGAAGCCATCGCGGCTGAACTTGCTGACATCATGTAAGACGATTGAACTTCTCGTACGATCGGAATGACAGTGATCTGAATAAACAGCTCGATAGAAGTAAGGACGTCAAACTTTCGTGGTTGGACCTTTATCGGTTGCTCGTCCAGAATATTAATCACCAAACCAATAGTCTCGATCACTGATTGTACCTTGACACTGTATACGGTGTTAGGAGGGGTGCTGTTGTTGGTCAACGCCCGTTTGGCAATATGCAGCTGCTCGGCGTACCGAGACTTCAACTCTCGCACTTTGTCCCAATACGCGTGCACATGTTCAAACCGTTTCCACCGGCTTGAGAATACGCTGGACTATTCTCTTGAGACTGTTGTGTATACGAAATTTGCGTCATGACATTCCGGGCGATCGTGCGTTCCTGAGCTCGCTGGATCACCGTCTCTGCCGAAAAGTTTGGATTCATAAAGTTGCCGCCACCTACCACTAGCGAATTGTATGGAGACTGAAAGGCTGCGCCGCTCAGATGGTTAACAGAATTGTGTTGGGCAGACGACAGTCGAAGATCAAGCTGCTTTGCTTGGTGCTGCCACCGGGACAAAGCATTTCGTTTAATCCATAACAATTCGATGAGTACCGATTTGTCCAAATGCTGAATTTGGGCGGAAAACTCGTGAAAAGACGAGCCTCGATGCTGCGAGCCCGCCGACTGCTGCATATATTGCGGTTGCCTGTGGAAATGAGCAGACAGCTGCGGTGGCTACATCATGTTTCGAGATACATTTTGCCCTGATGGATTTCCAACGTTGCTCTGAAATCCATAAGTCTGACCAGTTGGAGAAACCATCGGTGAGGCCCCAAAGTATGGATTGCCCAAGGGCTGGAGATTTTGCATGCTTGAGACGCGGTTTGGTGTGGTCTGTTGTTGCAGCTGGGATCCATCAAGTCCGTACGCTTGTGTTTGATTTTTCATGAGCGATTGGAACGAGCTCCCTCCACTTATCGACTGACGTGGTGTGGAATATGCGGAAGACCTTCCACCAGTGTTCATTTCTTGCGTTTGCGCTTTTGCTAAAGCTTGTGCGTACTCAGAACTGCCCGCGTGCGAGCTTTGACTGGATGGGAAGCCACTTTACCCGTCATTTGACACTTGAGTTGGATTTGTGCCTTGCAAGTTGTCGAACCTCTGATCTTCTTTTGTATACATGGATGCGTAGGTCTCGGCTATCTCAAACTGAATGAGTTTATGAATCTTCTGATCCATCGCAGCAATGTATTCATTCTGCAGTGCAATAAACACAATCAGAAAAATATTCAACACCAAATAATGAAACACGACAGACCTACTTTCGTCACTAACGTTATAGTAACATGGTGGATTATGTATTTTTGTTCTGTGACTAGAAATATTGGTTAAAGTCCAACAGATAATGTTAAGGACGTCTTTCGACGATCATTTCCAATCACAACAACTTCCTTTCTTGAAATATTCGACCGCAGTTTGCCTATGTAATTGTCACTTCTCTTTGGAAACTTGGACGACAAGGCCACGGACTGGGGCATGTAAGAAAACGACAGTTTGAAGTGCGATTCTTGATCGTTCCATAAACATAAGCTAATCACTCAGAAAGAAATTTTAATGTGAACTCATACTGTTTTGACCATTAGAAATAAATCGCACTTACCGGTGTTAATGTTTCTAAAGCCCGTGGATCAGAGACACCCATCAACTTATTTAGTATAATCCTTCACGTGCCATCTCCGACATTCTTTCTGACAAGCGCTCCTTGACGATCTTGCGGCATGATGTATTCTACATAATATAAGACATCAACGTTAGCGTAAATACTCCTAGAGAATAAGCAAGAAGAATCTAGCGCATACCAGACAGCCTTCCTTGCTAAAAAGCTCCAAGAAGCCGTGCTGCATGTAGTCAGCCTTAGCGTGTCCAAAATGAAAGAGATCAAAAATGCCATCAGCATATAGACGCAAGGGGCGTCAGGTCAATGTGCCGGGCTCTCCCTATTTCAACTTCTTGCGGTACGGCTCTGGCAGTGGCCCTCATGGCTGCTGGAAATGCTCCTTTTTATTGGCAGCTACAACCTTCGTCTCCTCTTTAGCAGCTGGCGCGTGGTGGTCAGCCTCCGCTTCATCCACATTGTTCATCTCGGTAGCTCGTCGCTATACAAAAGGAAGAACGTATCATCACTACCACATCACTTAGACATTCCAGAGGCAATCATGATTTGACGCATGTCTATGCTGCATAAGGGAGAGACGCACCTTTCTCGCCACCGTTTTGCTGCTGTTTCTGTTAGCAGGGTATAAAACCTCTATGTGGATAATACACTTAACCAATTTACAGTACTTTTTATTTTATTTTGTGACAGTGTGTCACTATCACGAGTTTTTACGCTTTGTTGTAATTTTCTTGTTGGTTGCAAAAAACTCGTACATTCCAGTAGTGTCGATACTTAGTTAATATATATAAAAGCACTGATCGGGAAACTTCGTCCGTCAGGCCAGCCAATTAAACGAGAGATAAGGAGAAACCACGATAAAACCACGATAAAACTACGATAAAACCACGATTTCCACAGTAAGCCACAAACGTTATCTCCACGAAACATTTCCAATTAATATAGCGTGTTCAAAACACGTGCGCGTGAGGGGGGAGGGTTGAAAACCTAAAGAAATCCCGTCGGGGGACTTCCTGTAAGCCAAAACGCTTCAATGCGCGTCTTAACCGGGAATTAAGTTGAGCTACAGGGGCCTAGTTAACCCTGTGCTACCAATGACCTCGACACGTGGCGGAGCGACTCTTTGCTTATGGGGTAAATTCAAACCTGTTATTATAAATGCAATATCTAATATCTAATGTACCATACACTAATTTATGTGACCCACCTCATGCTTCAATATCGCCCATTTCGTCATAAAGTTGCTCCAGTACCACCACAGATGAGTTATGAACGGTACAGATGCTAAAGTTGGATGTGATATTAAATTCCGGCAGGAATAGAAGTCCAAATAATTTCATTCGTAGCAACATGTACAATTGTTTTTTTTTTCATTTATGGGAACCTGATGCAATGGAAGGTCCAACCCACGTTTCTGCTTTAATTCATGCAGCAACAATGGTAACGGCAGGTGTCCCATCTTCGACGCATCTTCAACCTGATCGGTTCCACTTTGGGACCGATCACGATCAGGATCTCTGGCGATCTTCAACCAGCCTGGTTTTCGAGAATCAGCATAGAATCAGCTCGGGATATGTCTGTCAGGCTCTGTTCGCCTAAATCCAACCCGATTCTGACTGAAACTTCTTCTCTTTTCACATCTGGAAGCTGAGTCGGGGCTGATCCAGACTGCTTCATGATCGGCACGGGAATCAGGGCGAATCCGCCCTGGATCACTTCGAAACACCTCAGGATCACCAAAACATCGACACCCCCGCTCTCTCAACCCTATCCTCGACCTCCATTGTATTATATGTTGGACCGCAACGATCAAACCGAATCAGCACTCCTTTTGGAGTTGGATCCGATCTGATCTTCTCATGCTGATTCGGAGCAGGTTCATCGACCCTTGTCGCTTATTAGTTTGGTAAGGCTCATACAGCTCGCCACATGTTCTGTCATATACTTGATTTACATATCCTAAGGCGGGGCCAAATTATTCGACCGGTCAACCGGGATTTCCATATCCCATCAACTCCAAACACTTGGATCATCCATGATCCATTCCAATGACCGGGTTCTGCCGTGCCTGATATACCACAACGTCTCTAATGCTGTCAAGCCTACTTATTATGGAGTGTAGTCATTTTGCTAAGATTACGTTTTGTTTTGTGTAGTACTGGATGCTGTACTGTTACGCGGAGTATTGTTGCTAAGAAGGCAACCATCTCGGTTACGTTTGTCTTTGTCTTGGCCGATCTGGTTCCGCACGTTCACACGAACTCAATCCGGTACCTGGGTATTCACATCCGATCGTGATATTCGCTGGCGCGTTAGTATCTGGGACCGGGCGTGATAACGGTATCATCTTATTTTTCTCCACATTTGCGATGACCCGTTAACACCTATGTACTATCCTGAACAGAATCAGCCTGTCCCACCCATCAACGGTTCCATCTTTGATGGATGTTCCCACAGCCACCAATTAACAGCCGTGTGGACCACTTATTCCTGATTTTGTTGAATCACTTCACCACACTTTAGAAGATGCACACTTTACCGAAAACGCTTCAAATCGGAGTGTATCTCAACAAAATACTTGCCGCGTCAGCATACCCGTACTATAAACTAAGATATTAAAAAGCATCGGTATTCTGCCTCCTGCCTTTTTGGAAACTTTTTGTCGCAGTATGCCAGTCACATAACCGGCATTCGGTGTGGAAATCTGTCTTTCTCTGATTTCATTATAAGCAAATAAATCGGGGGTTACGGACCTTATCGAGGGTTAAATGACGTATTTATTTATTTAATAAGATACACAAAAGTAAAAAAGCCTCTCAATCTGGCGGATTTACTATTCTTTTAGCCAAACTGAACAAATTTCACACTACATTACATATGTCTAATCAATCTTGTACCACATTCCTTGAAACCTGCACCCAGACCCTTGTAAACTTCACTACCGTCAAAAGGCTTTATTGAAAGCTTGTACTCACATGTAAAATGTGTATTAATCATGGAGGTGCATTTTCGTGCACAGGAGGTGGGTGATTCCTCATACCATTTGATTCTCTGAAAATTATTCTTTTCTCAACTAAATACTCCAAATTAATCGTTTTTGTGGCCTATTTTCGAGGGACACCATTTCCATCTTTGTTCCATGCCCATTGAATTGTTGAATCCGTAGTTGTCCTTGTTCAATTCGAAGCGATTCATGATTCCCTTCAGCATATCGACCATCTCGGCGTCTTGTTCTCCCAATGTGGCCGGCTTCTTTTTATACTCTTCACCACAGCTCACGCGGTGCCCTTCGGAATCATAACCGGTTCGACGTCATCCATTTGCATGTTGACCACTCTTAAGGAAAATTGGGCAACATGTCACGATAAAGCTCAACTTGTCCTGGAAGATGCATGAGCAGCTGTAGCATTAACCAGAAAGGTCACTTGTTTGAAATTAAAAGTATATTGAGAAGTAATTATTCCCAAGGTACTACATGCATCGGATTTAAGCTTCATCTATTCTAGACTTCGTTATTCTTGCCACCCTTCCTCGATCGTTTCTTGCGACGTAATAATTTGTACTCCTGGAGTAATAATTAATCATTAAGGCCAATGTCCAAATGCCGGAATTGCGTTCTGTACTGAAAAATAGTGACACATGATTGGACAAAACAAATTGATGTTTGACACATTACTGTTCCGAGATCGTGTAATTCCGGAACGCCTCCATGAGGTGTGGTGAAGTGACTTATAAAATAATGTAAGGCACTTTCCAAAGGGCGCATCCTGATTAGTGGAAAGGAGGGCCAAGGGTGTAGGCGCCGGATGGTCGCCGCCGATGAAGTCTACCAGCGGCCAGGTGGCGCCAGGTTGGAAACCACGTCGGCGGACCTGACAAGGGGCGAGGATAGTCGGATAAGCGAGCTGAGCAGACGGAAGGACTATGGAGGTTGGACGACCGAGGCGCGGATGGCGGACGGCCAAGATGGCGGACTGTTCGTAAGGATGGAGTGGAAGGAGCCCGAAAGAAGAGGATTGTTCTGGTGGAAAGAGTATGCACCGGGATCGTAGGAAGGGCTGCCAAGGGATTGCTAGCGTCAGCGGCCGAGAGGCGCGGATATGTGGCTATCCGGCCGAGCCGGCCGGGTACAATGTACCATTCGGACCGGTACCATATGGGTTCGGTGTACCGGCCGGGCTGGTACACAAAGTCGGAGTTAGCCGGGTTGCGTTGGGTAAGGTACATGACTGGTCAGACGTGTTATTTGAGGTAGGTTACACAAAGGGAGTATTGGACATAGGATAAATCAGTATACGTTTCGCTTTCTTAGACACAAGTCGCTTTTATTGGTTCACGGCAGAGGGCTAACAAGGTCCCCTCTTGCTGTTATTGGTTTGCCCGGGGAAGGTTAAGTTAACCCACCGGAAGTCCCCTGACCGGGAGTCGCGGCGACTTCGTATACTCACCTCAAGTCGCCCGTGTTTTGAACACGGTATCAAGTATTGGGAAGTGGTGACATTTGGCCTTCTGTGGATACACATTTGGATTCGCCCTTCATTGTTATTGGTTTAGCTGGCCGATCGATTATTCTCGGTCCAGCCGGTACTATACAAACTTCAAGTGTCCTATTGGTTTAGCTGGCCGATCGACTATTCTCGGCCCAGCCGGCACTATACAAAGTTCAAGTATATTACCCAACGAGCTCCCCGGTGACGATTTCCGCCCAGGAGCTACCCTAGTCCTACACTTCATCTCCCTATTGGACGGATTTACACTTTTCGCCCTAGGGTCCATCAAGAGAGCTAACCACCCAGTACTGACGGGTACACAAGGTGAGCTTTTAACATGCAACATTCGAGCAGTCGCGATCAAGCGGATGGAAGCGACCGATCCAGCCGGCCTCAAGCCGGATCGGATCATGACTCGGATGGACGGAGTACCCCTCCGGTAGTCAGTCGTCTGGGACCCCCGTGGGTGTTCGCGTCTCAGGAAGATTTTCTGAGAGCGACTACACCACAATGGTGCGCGTGCCCGGATCTCTTGGTGACCCTGGATATCACCGCGAGTCCCTAGCGGGCGAAAGACCTAAACCTGTCAAATTTGTTGACGATGTTGTGTCGGGTGCATTGGGGGAAGGCATATCGCCCCCAATGCTGCTGAAGATGGAAGGATGCGATGGTCGCCTCGGATTGGGGGAGTTCGAGGTTGACATTAAAGAAGAAGTTACTCCCCTAGAGGCTCCGCCGGGGGCGGATTACGGTACTACCTACGGCAGTGCCGGCCGCTACACGGATGGAGCCGGATCGGACTATGGTGCAAGTCGCCATAGTCCGAGGAAGGATCATGGTTCCGACCATGATCCTAACGAACGAATGCATATTTTGGATATAAAAGAAAAGATAAAGGAAGAAAAAGCGGAAGTCGGATACGACCGGAGTGGGAAGCCGGCCGGATCGGGACCAAGTCGCGATCTGGCCCCCCTACCCCTAAAGAAACCGGATTGGCAGGAATTGGATTATCCGACCTACAAAGACAAACCGCGATTCGAAGAGGAAGAAGAGAAGCAGGACGGCCTATCGACGGATATCGACTTGGAGCGTGCTTTCCATCTTCACGAGTTGGGGCAATTCTTGCGGACGGATAAGGTACTAAAAATAACACGGCCGAAGATCATAGGCGGATTGAAAGGTCCCGTCTCTCCCCCAACTCTCTCAGACGGCCACGTGTCCCTCATTAGAGGACTATTCGACCAACTCAAACAAGCCGGCATCAACACCGGCGTGTTTGATCCGAACGAGTTGTTTGATCTGAAGATGGACAAGTTGAAGGAGGCGTCCAGCGCCCTGCACGACCACTTGGTACCGCTAGTGGGTTGCTCGCCGCCGTCGAAAAAGATGACAGCTACGACTGGAGTGGCGCCGTCTACGCCGCCGGCGACAAGCAAACCAGCCGGTATACACTCAGGCTCTTCGCAGTACGAGTCTGCCCCCTCGGAGGCGGACTCATCTGATTCATCGGTGGGTATCACCCGCATGACGCTTGGCCCAAGGGGAGCAGCGCGTGTGGCGACAGCCATGAGACTTGGAGGACGTGAGGATCCGGGTACGCCCGAGCGGAAGAACGCCGGCCAGTACAGTGTACAGGCCTGGCGGACAGCGGCGGCGGATCCAGAACCAAAGGAGGAAGACGAAGACGCGGACGGGCGAATTAAGAAGGAACGCCAATCTGGCAGCCCAGCTGCCCCTCAAGCCGCCCCTCAAGTCGCCCCTCAAGCCGCCCCTCAAGTCGCTCCTCAGGTGCCGGATCACCTGCAAAACATGTTCTCGGCGATGATGGAGCGATACTTGGAAGAGCAACGTCGGCTGAGCGCCAGCCGCAGCAGTCCGAAGTCACCGGACCAGCCCGCTCGTCGTGGGACACAGCCCCCGAACCAGTACAGTACTATGCGAGGGAGCCGAGTGATGAAGATATGGAGTCGATGCAGTCCAAGCAAAGTGAACCCCATGCCGCCCCGCCGAGCCGTCAGACAGGTCGCCGGACCGGACGTCGGCCAACGAACAGGAAGCTGTCTCTCAGCGACGTGGATATGGAATCCGCCAGGTCGGCCAAGTACCATTACGATCCGGATGACCTGGATCTGGGAATGTCCCGCCGAGCCCATATGGCCTCGGCCCAAGCGTTTGACGCGGATTCGGAAGCGATCACGAGGGTGCGAATGTCGGCCACGTCCGAGCTGAAAGACTTCACCGGACGCGACGCGGACGAGGACCAGGCCGAGGATGGGTGAGCAAGACGAAGTCGGCATTTCTCAGAGACCGGACGTCGGACTATGAGAAATGCCTGATCTTCGGGGATTTGATGAAGGGACCAGCGAAAACTGGATCCAACAGCTCAGCCGGGAAACCCGAGGAAATTGGAGGGATTGGCCGGTGCGTTCGAGGAACAATACTGCGGAGCTGGAATGTCAGCGGCGCGACAATACTTCCACACCAAGAAGCGACCAGATGAGACCCCCCTGGAGTATCTCCATCGTTTAAATGTCGCTGGCATGAGAGCGGATATTCCCGTTAAAGAAGACACCAGCCGGTCGGAAGCTGCCCGCGAACACGTGGAACTTTTCATCAGCACGTTGGACGATCGGGAGCTGGCAAACCAGCTGGCGTTAATGCGGGTGAAGAATACGACGGAGCTGGAAGTGACGTTGCGCACGTACCTAAGGGCGAAGAAACAAGGCCCCAAGGCAGCAGTTGGAACCGGCCGTTTCAAGTCCCGATTTAACGCGGATCAAGGAGGCCGGCCGCCATCTACCAGGACGGCCCGAGCCGTCCGCATGGTCGCCCGAGAGTCAGACGCGACTAGCTCGGAAGAGGAGTATCAGCGATCTGGGGGCGAGTCTGAGGAGGAACAGTATCGGTACCTTTTCTCGGCAGAAACCAGTCAGCCGTCCAGGCTGCCAGCCGGATCCGGTCAGTCGAAGAGTTTTCCGGCTCGAGCTGACCAGGATTACCCTAAGCGCAAGTGCACTCACTGTGGGTCCATCAAGCATGACGACCGGAGCTGCTGGAAGCGGCTGACGTGCAAGAAGTGCGAGAGAAAGGGACACCCGGCGGAACATTGTCTGTTCACGTGTAAGGCTTGCGGGGAGGTGCATGAGGCGGGACTGTGCCCAATTGAAGAATTCTACAACCTGTTGAAGAAGTGGTACGTCCCGACCAAGCATTCTGGAATGTTGCCGCCTGGAGCGGAAAAGATGCTAAACTAGATCGCTCGCCAGGTTGGAATCTGGTTCGAGCCGAGCGGTCTAGTGTTAGTATCTATGCATATGTCGGTAAAGAGGATAATCAAGAAGCAAAGCAAAGGATAACCGACAATACATGTAAGTTTGACGATTACGTCACCCGGTCCCCGGCCGGTACGGCTGACCCCTTCCTGGTGAGCAGTATACGGACGGATGAGTATTCCCGGTCTGAAGTGCGAATGGAATTGAACTTGTTACCTGGCGAGTCGCGAGGTTATTGAAAGTATCACTCGCCGGATAAATGGTTCAAACAGGCCAAGGCGGATGGAAAAATCAATAACCAGAAAGCTACCATGTTGTTCGATTCTGGCGCAGAAGTGTCTATCGTAGACACCACCTTTGCTCGTAAGGTGGAGTGTGAGATAGACGAGACGAAGCGGCAGGAATGTATAGGCATTGGAGAAAATTCGTACATGACCCAAGGAAGGACAAGAGTCAAGATTACGTTAGCTGGGTCGTTGGTATACTACCTCACCGCCTGGGTAGGCAAGCTGGCCGGGCAGGATGCAATTTTGGGCATGGATTTTATGGTCCCGGCCGGTATACGGCTGGACTTATCGCATGGAACATTGACGTTGCCGGACGAGGTACAGATCCAGCTGGCCGGCCGGCGGCCCTTATATGGCGCCCACGTCCAGTTCCTCAAGCTAGGTCAGTTTGTAACGGTGCCAGTGGGAAAGGCGGTGGAAGTAATGTTACGGCCGCACGACCGACGGAGTAAGTTATGGCTGACAAGGGGCGGGTGCTGGGTACCATCTGTGGTTAAAGGGAGTGGACATCTCAACTTCATAAGCGTGACCAACATCTCTGAAAAACCCCTCACCTTGCATGAAGATGTGATTATTGGAATGTGGCTGGCCGAGGACAAAGTGCCCCGCCGGCCGGGCTATGTCACTGTTGGCTCAAGACGCTATATCGAGTGGCAAAACCTGGCTTTTCAGGCAACCACCGATCTGGTCAGCGAAGAGGAAGAATTAGAAAAGGACCAGACTCCGATGGTGGATAAACCCGAGTACCGGACCCCTTCTAAAATATTGACGCGGAGCCGGCCGTCGCCGGATCCGGCTGAATGCACTGGCCGAAGCTACGCCCCGATCGCGGAACTGGTTTTGCCCACTCGGAAGGAGACGGACGAACGACAGGGTCGGGAGAAAGGACCAAGCAGAGTTGTATATACGGTCAGCCCCGATGACGGTTGTGACGACCGAAGTGAAAGCGGATCGGCCCTGCCGGCCGAGCAGAATTCGGAAATAGCCGAATGCGGATCGGCCCAGCCGGCCGAACAGAATTCGGAAATATCCGAAGGCGGATCGGCCCAGCCGGCCGAGCAGGATCCCGAAGCGGCCGAAGCCGATCAAGTCTGCATTCATGAAGGGGGCGAACTATATGTTGAAGGCATGGAAGAACAGATGGCGGTGCTACCTGAGGTGACCCCCTGCCCCCCAGCAGTCACTATCGACGATCTACAAGTGGGAGACCCGGATGTGAACACCCCGGAAGAGATCAGCAGATTGAAGGATATTATATGGAAAAGACGACATCTGTTGATCGGACCAGGGAACGCACTTCCTCCGGCCGCCCATGGGGCGGTTTGTGATATCGATGTGGGAGGTGCCAAGCCGGTAGCACAGAGATGCCGAAGAGTCGCCCCCAATATAGGGAAAAGCTTTCAGAGCTTATCAAGGGTTTGTTGGCCACCAAGATAATTCAGCCGTCCACCTCGCCATGGGCTTCGCCCATTGTAATTATTATTAAGAAGAATGGGGTGGATATAAGGCTGTGCATCGATTACCGGCTGGTGAACCGGCTGACTAAGCTGATGATTTATCCGATGCCGCTGATAAACGACCTGCTGGAGGACCTGGATAAAGTTTTGTGGTATTGCTCACTGGACATGGCTAGCGGATTCTGGATGGTCTCTATGACCGATCGTGCACGGGAGATCTCTGCATTCGTGACGCCTTTCGGGTTGTTCGAGTGGAACCGGATGCCGTTCGGTCTGAAGAATGCTCCGCAGATTTATCAACGGTTGATAGATAACGCGCTGTACGGACACTTCAAGATCAAGGCGGAGCAAGATCCGGCTCTGGTCGGGGATGTGTTCGCCGAAGGTGACCCGGACCCCGACCCAAACCTTCAGTTTTGGGGCGGCGGTCTTACATTGATGACATTCTCGTTACGGCAACTACCTGGGATTTATTGTGTGACAAAGTGGAGAAACTGATGGTTACGTGTGAAAAGTGGAATCATTCGATTAGTGTGGTTAAGAGTTTCTGGGGAAAGACTAAGGTAACCTATCTGGGTCATCAAGTGTCGATTGCCGGATTGGAGGCTAACCCGAAGGATTTGGAATCCATGAGTAATCTGCCTTTCCCACGATCCCTAAAGGCTATGCAATCCTTTTTGGGGAGCCTGAATTATTACAGTCGGTTCATCGAGGATTTTGCAGTCTATGCGGCGGTCTTGTATGAGTTGCGGGAGGTGGATTACCATAAGTTGAGAGAGCAGGATAGGCAAGCGGAGACGCAGGCCGGGCCGGCAATTTCAGCCAATGAGGAAGCGCCCTTTTCGGTTATTTCAGCCAATGGGGAAGCGCCCTTTTCGGTTATTTCAGCCAACGGGGAAGCGCCCTCTTCAGGTATTTCGGCCAATGAGGAAGCGCCCTTTTCGGATGTTTCGGCCAATGAGGAAGCGCCCTTTTCGGGTAGTTCAGCCAATGGGGAAGCGCCCTTGTCTGCCCAGACAAGCGGCCGGCCGCCGAACCCCGACGCAGCCGGCCCGGACGACCACATGACCCGAGCGATGGTGGATTTCGGCATGCTAAAGGCGAAGATGGCGACCACACCGGTCCTGAAACATTTCGATGTTAAAAAGACTCCGGTGGTCATCATCTACGCTAACAAGTGGGCCATCTCGGCCGCTCTCGTGCAAGACCATGATGGAGTGTACTGTCCCGTGACCTTCACCAGCCGGACCCTGAAAGTTAATGAAGTTAATTATGGGTTGGTGGATAAGGAAGCTCTGGCTCTATTACGGATCTTGGATGTGTGTTATACTATGCTGGTGTCTCGGCCTATCAAAGTACTATCCAAACGGTCGACCTTATCATGGCTCCTGACGGCGAATGGGAATGATGGCCGGCTGGGGAGATCGGCGGCTTTGTTGTCTCAGTGGTCCCTCGAAGTTATTAGGTGTACTAAGGGGGAAGAAGAAATACTGGGCACATTGGCTGCCAGCATTACTCCCAGGGCGGAAGTGGAGGAAGCCCTGATAGCGATCGCACCTCGGAAGCAGCCTCGACAAACTATCGTGTTGCCGCCGCCAACAGTGGGACCCACGGAGGAACAAATGGTTTTGAGTTTCGATGGGTCGGCGAGTGTAAAGAAAGGGGTCGGGGCCTATAGTGCCATTTTGTGGAAGCTGCTCGAATGGAAGGCGGTCGCGGCCGCCTCGGATTTCACGCCTGGCATCACGGCGAACGAAGCGGAGTATAGGGGATTACTGCTGTCCTTAGATCTGCTGGCTGGCCGGACACAGGGGCGGATCATTATTTGCGGTGATTCCAACCTAGTGATCCGGCAAATCACCGGAGAGATAGATTGCAAGGCGCCGCGGCTGAGACTGCTAAATGATCGGGTTATGTCCGCCTTGCGGAGATGGCCGGAGCACGAATTGCTGCACGTCAAACGAGACTGGAATAACAGCGCAGACCATCTGGCCGCCTTGGCCATGCGAGATCAGACCGGACTCACCGTTTCGGATCCAGGATTGTTGGACGAATTGGGGGAGATGAACAGACTGTCGGAGATAATCAAACCGGCCGCTAGCGACGAGGGTCCCTCGCCCGAATCCAGCCGTCCCGGGGAAAAGGAATATAGCGACCGCGACTGGGAACACGACGTCCACGCCCGATCG
>MIQA02018582.1:0-18303 GCA_001887855.2 Sclerospora graminicola
GAGCAAAGTTCACGTAAACCGCGAGCGCTTCTTAAAGCACTCACGCTCAGGTAAAATGGAGTTTACCTGCATCAAAGAAGGAATTTCTTGCGGAGTTCCTTCTCACTTAGTTTGCCATTGTTGTCCCAAGGGAGCTCCTCGTCTTACCGAAAAGGGGCTACGAGGGTACCGAGGTTACTCGGTACCCGCTTGTGTTAAGGGCCTAATAAATGCCCTTAATGTATCAGTATCTAGTGCTGATACTTTGCAGGCATCAACACCTAGTGTTGATGTACCACCTGCATCAACGCCTAGTGTTGATGCTTCTTACGAGTTTGAGGAGAAGCTTCCTTCTCAAACTCCTTCAGGAGGTTAGAAGCATCCGCCCTTAGCACCTCAATCGGTTCCCAAGAGTCAAACTCTTGGGAATATCCCAACCAGCGTACCAGGAACTCGGTACGCTGCCCCTTCTTATAGGGAACCGAGCGCTTCGATAGCAAGCGCTCGAGAATATAGCGCTTATTCACCTGATTATCAATCAGGGGTGGCGGGGGTTGGCAATTCCCTCGGCGTTGTTGTTGCGGAGCATGGTTCGCAGATCCGCAAGCTCGTGAGGCATTGCAACGGGCTGAGCGCCGATATGGGGAGCACGATGAGGACGTATCGTTCTCATCGCGATGAGATTCGCGACATATTGAGCGCTCATCTCGCCATGCAGCAGAAGAATGATCTTCTGCTGGTCGAGATTGATCGACTAAAGTCGGAGATGGAAACTCTCCGGACTTCTCACAATCGGTTGGAGACCGATTACAGGTCTCTTGGGAGGCTTGAAGAAGCACGGCATTCGCCGTGAGGATGCGTCTCGTACGAAGACGTAGACAGTTGATACGGCTTTAGCCTCCCAACGCAAAACGTTGGGTGAAACGCGCTTGGCCGCGGGAATGTCAGTGTATAGGCATTCCCCCTTACGCTTTGGACCTTGAAAGGTCCAATGAATTTAGGGAGCAACTTCCGCGTAGGGAAGTTGCTAATTGCATGTGTAGGCAAATTAGTAGTTGATAACAATACTAATTCACCATTTTGAAAGGGATTTGTGTTTTTCCTTCCATTCTTATCTGCGTTTTGCTTCTGCTTATCAAAAGCAGAAGCAAGTACATCTTTTACATACCTTATTACAGCTTGGCGCTGTAATACGAATTCATCTACTGCTTTATTAGCAGTAGATGGGCTGTCTTCGTTGTCTGCAGCAATTGCTGCAGACACATATTCTGCGTAAGCAGCTTCAGTATCTGAAGCCGCTTAAGTTTCTATTGTGTTTACAGTAGAAAACTCGTCAGTCTCTTCGCAAGTTGCAGCTGCAACTTGCACATCGACTCGCTCAAAATTTGAGCGGGTCCCTCCCCCACTAAGATTTGGCGTACCGCCAAGTAAAGCTGGGGCTCGTGGATGCCTTAAGGCATTCACGTAGAACGGTGTATGCTTAGTAGAAGCATGCACCGAGTTATTTATGGCAAACTCAGTGAGTGGCAAATAGTCACTCCACTGCTCGAAGGCATGCGCGTATGAACGCAGCATATCTCCGAGAACGCGGTTTACGCGTTCAGTCTGCCCATCCGTTTCCGGATGGTCCGCAGTTGACAACTTCAACTGCGTGCCCAATAACGAGAACGTTTCTTGCCAGAAACGTCCTGTGAATCTCGGATCACGATCCGAGATTATGTTTTCCGGCATTCCGTGTAAACGGAATACCGTGTCAGCGAATATCCGCGCCGTTTGCGCAGCGGTGACATTCGCTGACACTGCAGCAAGATGAACCATCTTGCTGAAGCGGTCTACAAAGACCACTATTCCTGTTTTCCGACTGTGATCAGCCGGAAGACCAAAGATGAAGTCCATGGAAATGGACTTCCAACACTCTGTCGGAACCGGCAGAGATTGGAGTGGAGCCTGCGCAGAGTGGGCAGGCTTGACGCGCTGGCATATCTCGCAAGCGCGTACATACTTGCGTACCCATTTATATTGGTTACGCCAGTAGAAATCGCGTGCGAGAGAAGCATACGTCTTCTCTCGACCTTGATGCCCCGAAATCGGTGCATCATGGTACTTAAACAAAATTTGATGTTTGAGATCATCGTCGTTTGGAACGACAATGCGGTTAACATAATCTTGGTCTGTGCTATAAAGCAACAGACCATCGTGCAATCGATAACGATGCACGCAAGCGCGAAGGAACCTCGCGCTTCCGATCAGATTGATCACATAAGTAATCAATCAGCAGACGAGTTTCCTCGTCTGTTTCGTACGCTTGACGTACCTGTCGTACGAGTGACGACGACAGAGCAGTGCAACGTATTGCGTTTGAACTGGTTGCTTCCGTTACAGACGGTTTCGTTTCGTAATCGGGGCGTCCAAAGAATGACAGCCAACGCGCCATTCTTTGAGAGATGTGTGGTGAATTTACGGCCGTGCGTAACGACGCATGGTCCGTGTAAACCACAAACGGTCTATCTCCTAAGAGATAGATCCGAAACATTGCCAGTGCATATTTCATGGCAAGGAGTTCCTTGTCATGCACTGGATAGTTGCGCTCGGCTGGGCGAAACTGACGCGATTGATAGAAAATCACGCGATCACGATCATCGTGATCGCGCTGCATCAAGGCGCAGCCGATGGCAAAATCGCTCGAGCTTGTGCTTACGCAAAAGCTCTAACACCTGACGTAAATGTTCTTTGTGAACATCTACAAAAGTTTTACCATGTTCAGCCTTACTGTGGATGAACACGTCGTCGAAGTAGCTCGGTGCAAATTTTCGCACCGGCCGCAATAGATGCGTGACGCATCTATTGAAGGTGGCAGGGGCATTTCAAAGCCCCAGCGGCATTACAAGCCACTCCCAAAGCATACCGATTGGAGTACTTACTGCCGTGAGAGGGATATCCTTCTCACGCATAAGGATTTGGTAGAAATCATCCCTTAAGCCGAGATCACTGAAAACGGTGCTCCCGCTCATGACATCTATGATGACATCTTTCCGTGGTATCGGTGTCTGCGCCAGTATCGTGGCTGCGCTCAGCTTATTAAAAGCATGAACGATTCTCCACCCACCAGTGGATTTCTTTACACAAAAGGTGGGACTGGAGTGTGGTGAGGTAGACTCCCGCACATGTCCCGCCTTACGACGAGTTTCAAAGAACTCGTCGATCGCTTCAACTTGGTCACGCGGCAATGGCCATTGCCGCGTGACACAGTACTTCGTGCCTAGTTCCCTTATCTTTAGGGAGCTCACAAGGTACTTCTTCTGGGAATACGTCAGCGTGTTCCCAAAGTACCTGATAGTATGGAGAAGTCGCCTTAATCGACACTGTGGGAATACGTCAGCGTGTTCCCAAAGTACCTGATAGTATGGAGAAGTCGCCTTAAGCGACTCCCAGCTCTGCGCGTCAAAGCGCTGAACTTTGGTTTGCTCATTGGGAACGGTTTCGTGCCCAATGTCTGTTGCCTGCAATGTGGATATTCGTTCACGAATATCCACAACATCGTCTGTTGCGACGATGACACAGATCGGATCGATCTGATCATCGCGCAAGTTCTTAACGAACTTCTTCTAGCTCAAGGCTGGAAGGGTCATTACCTCCGAACTTATGTTCGGAGGGTTGTCAAGTGTGAGAGACTGGGTAGCTAATCCAGTCTCTGTCTGCGTCAAGACGTTGATCGTCTCGACAGACACAGCTGCGAGATCAGACGCATTCGTCTGATCTGTTGCACGGTGATCATCACTCGTGCACAAGGCCTTGTTTCCCACCGTGTGCATGTTCTCTCTACCACGACCGATGACGGTCGTGGTAGTAACTTCAACACGGGAGTGCTTTGCACTCGTGTTGCACACATTACTGACACACAACGACTCGTTCGTTGCGTGTGTAAGTCCCTCTGGACTTTGGTCAGCGGGTGTACCATCCGCTGACCTAGTCGGATCAGATCTGGTGGTGCCATCGCTACCCACCAGACTGTCTGACTCTGCGGTTGTATCATTAGATACAGCCGGGTTACTCACAGGGTGATCAGATCCTGTGGGACCGCCGCAGTCGATCGACAGGTTAACCCAGTCGATCGTTGGTTGATGCTTGGACATCCAAGGGATGCCCAAGATCACATCGAACTTGTCGTCAAGATCGAGGACGATGTATTCGTCCTCGAACGACAGTTCGTCTAACTCGAAGCGTGTGCGAATCACACGCTTTGGTATAGTCACGGTTGCACCTGTTGCTAACCGGACTGACAACATGCTTCGTGGAGATTCAATCTCCACGAAGTTCAACGACGTTAGAACCTCAGTTCTAACGAAATTGTTTGACGCTCCTGTGTCAAACAGAGCACGCATGGGGACATCGTTTCCATGCGGCTTAACTTCCAGGGTGATGAGAGGTTTCCCTTCACCCTGCACGTGTTGACAGGACATAGTCCCGTCTGGGGCTATTATCCTCACATGCCCGATGTCGGCATGTGAGATAACCCGTCCAGTAGGGCGCCCCGCCCCTACTGGTTGTTGACGTTTTTTGCATCAACAGAGGGTTGCCCCTGTTGATGTCGCCGACCAGCGGACTGTCCAGTCCGCTGACTGCGTGGCGCCGGCCGCGGCGCCATACATTCATGGGCGTAATGGCCCATCTTCGCGCATCTATTGCAGCGAAGGAACTTCTTGTTCTTCGGTTGCCTCGGTGTCGAGGCAACTGCAACCGATAGGTCCATAGGTTCTGGACCTCCTCCGCCCGCGCCCTGGCGCGGGTGTTGGTGTCTCGGGACGAAGTGTGAACTTCGTCTCGATTGGAAGTTGTTATTGGTATTAACATGCTGCATTGGCGGCATGTTAAAGTCGAAAGGCGCTTGCGCTTTTCGACTAACCCCAGCATGCGCTGCTGATTGACGCATGCTGAATTCCTCCCGGATGCTTTGGTCGATAGCATCCCTCAGAGTCTTTGGGGGAACCCGATAAAGACTCTGTTTGATGGGACCGTCATTCAGTCCCTTCATGAAGGCGGTGACCTGCATGGCAGGGGGCACCGGCTCGTATACAATATTTGATAACAAATATTGTATTTTCTGAGCGTACGCATGTAGGCTCAGCTTGCCCTGCCTGAGTTCCATGAACTCTTCGCGGCAACTAAGCTCCATTTCTGGAGCTTCGAAGTTGAGCTTTAGCTCAGCTTTTAAATCCTGATACGTCAGGAACGCAGATCCATCAGTGGATCTGCGGCTCATCGCCCATGCCCTGGCGCGACCGCCTAGGCATGTGGTGGCGAAATAAGCTTGTGAACGCGGGTCCACAATCTTTTGCGCAGAGAGGGCATCTTCCACCTCTGCGAACCACCTACGAAGGGGTTCACCCCCTTCGCCAGTAAAGGGCGGAATCCGCGCCTTTACCACTTCAACGCTCGCACTAGGTGCGGGCGCTGTTGCTGTTGATGTTTGCGAACGCAATATTGCGTTGCGCACTTGAGGATCAACATACATCCTCTTGAAACGGGTAACCGTCTCTAAGGCTTCCTCCGGGGTTTTACCACGGAGGAGAGAGATGACTTCGGGCCCTATGGTCCGGATCATCTCGATCACAGTGGTCACAGCACTCTGTGACCAGTTAGGGAAGTTTTCCCTAACTAAATCTTGCGCGAGCTGACGCTCACGCTCACGATCGCTGGCTGTTGCCATGACAGCCAGCGGCTCTTAAACCTTCGTTCCGCTAGTTAACTAGCGGAACGCGTCAGCAGTGGTCGTTTAGACGGACCACAAAGTGCTACCAGGTGTAACAGGGTAACTGTTACACGGCTTACACTGTGAAATTGCAGTGAGGAAGCGTGCAATTGAGTAGGACCAAATGTAAATTTGGTCCTCCTTAGTTTACCTTAGATAAACTATAAGTAAAGACTAATTAATTTATTAATTAATCTCTTAAGTGTGTATATATATATTAAATATAAATAACTTAAGGCTACGTGTCAGGAAGAAGGTAAGTTTAAGAGTGAATATGTTATGAGTGGTTTAGAGTTAATAACTATAATTAATCTAAACTAATCATACGAACATGTAGTATAAAGCTGGTCTGAAATGATATCTTTATCTTTAGATCTCCTGTTAGATACGATAATTAATCAGAATCTGTTCTTAAAGGGATTATAACAACTTATAATCCAATTTTCACATTTCAGGCATTAAGTCTGAAATTGTACTGTGATATTTCATCTTAAATATCACTTATGTAATGGCACCCCATTACATCGTGTCTGTGTTCTTTTGCACTAATTCAAGCCAGACTCCGCCGTGGTTAAAGGTTCATTAATACGGGACAGCGCACGGTTGCTTGAGCTTTCTTTATTTTGTAATTTTCATTTTCGCTTTGCACGAAAATGTAATATGAAGTTGCATCATAACACTGCAGTCAATTTCATGCCGAGCTGAAATAGAATTCGAAATACCATATTCGATTAAGTCCTTTTCTCCAAATAACAAGTGTCTCATCTTACGTCGTTTACCTTCTCAACCTGTTCGTTTTACTTTGTGCCCTTCGCTATTTTCGACGGTTCACTAGTTTTTGACACGGTAGAAAGCGAGATACGCCATGTGCCAGGCACCCCCACCCTTGAGTTTCATGATGTCCTCTGTCTTGCATGGTGACACATCGTCACGCAATACCAGTCATCTATCATGATGCACAACACTTTTAATTTTACGTTATGATACTTTTGTGCATACCTCCTTCATGGCGTACCCATGTCATGTAGTGGTCAGAGTCGACAGAGCGCCCCTTGTGCGTTAGAATCGCGAAGAGATCGTAGTTTCCCTAAGAGAGGCAGATTGAGGTTGCAAAAGTTAACGATCAAAAGAGAATATTTCGTGCTATAATACACCCCCACATACTTGAAAATCAATGGGAAGCCCAATGGCAGAAGATTTGGCGCCCATTGGGAGAGCACGAGCAGTGTCAAGAGCTTACTTCTCTTCCTGAGAAAGACCGTCTATCGCATCATCTTCGTCATCTTCATTTTCTCCTCAGTTTCACTCTCCTACTTCTGCAAAAGTAACACTGCAAACATGAGTCTTCGATAAGATATTATCGTAAGCCAAACTTACGTCCTTAAACTCGTTCAAAATGCGTTCAGCGTTTTCATCACGTGAAAACTTCATGGTTGCCTTCAATTCATCGGAGCAGAAATCGTATACGTCTAGTGTCAGAGAGAAGCTGATGGGCTGTTCATCTATCAAACACACACTTTTAATAAACAAGTTACTTCTTCATCTTCTCGCGTCCTAATCGACTTACCCTTAGCATTTTACACTTGACACCAGTATGCTCACGGCTTTCAGGCGTTGCCTTCCAGTAAAAGCGCATGAACTGCACGAACAAATACTTGGGCAAGCGATTTATCCGCAACGTCTTCTTCCACACTGCATTGCGATCAAGTACATCCTAACGTTTCTCAATTGTGCCCTCTAGTCTCGGCAGCGTTTAAAATACTCAATTAAGAATACATTCAGCCACTCCAATATTTCACTTACGATCTTAATACCTTCCGACAAATGGTTTGTCTCAATTGGAATGTTACAAACCAATTTGAGCGTTTTTTTCTTCTTCACAACGATCGCCTCCGCTTCGCATTCCGTACACTCAAGTTTCTCAATGATCTCCAGTCCAAAAAGTGCGTCCACAACATTAGATGTTCGAGCCCAATTCACGACCTGTCCTTGATATCCAGCACGGAGTGGACCACGTGGAATTAAATCGATGAGCTCGGGCATTGCACCAAACTCATCCCAGAGTGGAAACAGGTGTTCATGTGTTCGTATGGCCTTCGAGGCATCTCCAGCGAGGACTTGAAGGCCTGGCCAAAACGCTTGTCAGGCCGAGACACGAAGAGCTCGGACTTTCTGGCGTCCACCTTCCATATCGACTTCAATATAGACATTCTCATGCTTCACCTGCGTCTCAACTGCCTGATAACTTGTATTAAGCATATTCAATCCATTGCGATGAGATGGTATTTCAATAAAATTTAAAAAAACGAATCCAATCCGGCCCCAATTCCACCATGATAGTGTACCCATTTTCCTGACTCGACATCAATAGTACTGCCTAACAAATCAAGCTCCGAGCGTCGCCGCCATATCGCTAAGACAGCTTCTTTCGCCTTCAATTTAAACTGTGGATCACCCGTTGAGCGCGAGAGATACGCCATTTCTACTAACAAGCAGCCTGCTGCGGTTGGACACGTGACATTCGCGGCTTGATCGTTTCGTACGACACCACGTTGTAAATTAACTATGAACGGGCAACCCAGTCTGTGTGTTAAATGCTGGTAACAATCGACGTCCGGCGAGTGCTAACAACTTGCCAGTGTACTCGGTTTCGTCTAAGAGACCAAAATATTCGGGAAAGGCCAACGTATGCGCGGAAATTAAGCCACCAAACACACGAATCGTCGACTCAAAGACCGATATGGTCACGTCACGATCCAATGTCACGGTTGTGGGTCGGTATTTCATGTGCGATTTTCTCCGCGTCAATGTCGATTTTTTTTTGCCTTGCTGACTACCCGACACAAGCTTGGTCTCGGCTGGGCTTTACGCCACCTGCTAAAGCTCGTCAGGACCAGCATCGATGGTCCTTTCCACTGATCCCGACCAAAGGTTAGCACGCGGATCTGGCAGTCTAACGAGCTGGTCACAGCGTATGTACCCCCCTGTTGCCTATGATGGAGATTGTTCTAAGACCTGGATACTACTGGGAGATAGACACGGCATCTTCTGACACATCCCTATATTAATAAACCACCACAAACAAGGTAATGTTTTTCACCATATATCACTAGTAAAAGTGATTGAAGCAGACGTACCAAGCTTTAGCTACCTCGTCCACCAATCTAGTCAGTAGCTTGTTATTAGATGTCCAGAACGTGCACCAAATATTATCGCTATGTGCATCTTGATACTGAATTGACCCTCGAGACTATTTACAGGAGACAGCAGCATATACATGAGATAAGCGGCCGGTCGTCGGTAAGCTCCTCGCCCCTTGATAAGAACATCCCTATTTTGCTAGTCAATCTACTCGGCGCCGACTTACCGACTACCGTACATATCCGACCCTCGCAAATTAGCAAACTTATTGTACTTGCAGAAAGGGACAAAAGCGACCACTTTGCAAGAGTCTTTTGGTTATGCTCCCGTTCTCCCACCAACTTGTTTTGGCGGCGGGAGCGGGACGGAAATCGGGAGCAGAGGGTAACAAAAAACAGGCTGTATAAATTTTATTGTCCAATCAGGTTTCGATTTTTTCTTGCGGGAGTTCCCGTGGGAAAATAAGAATGCCCCTAAGTTACGGTTACTGTGCTTTTATGACTAACAAGCTGTTCCAATGGAGTTACATTTTGAGTTGATCAAATACGTTAAATACTATCACGTCTACAACTATGGGTAGAGACTTGCTAGGATAAAGGCGCACCACGATCTAGGAAAACCGTATAATGACCATCACATTTTGTGTGATGTCTGGGACGTCGTCATTTTCAATAAACTATACTTTTGGATCATTTTATCCATTGTCCGAAATTTCGGGATGTTTAATAAAGCGTAGTTAATTCATTTTATCCATTGTCCAAAATTTCGGGATATAATAATAAAGCGTAGTGAGCTGCATACATTTCATGCTTATCTAAAACAAGCGATGCAAAAATGGGTGCTATATGAATTTGAAGTAGGAACTGGTCCAATACACCAGCATTATCAAAATATGTAATTTTGAAAAATAGCTTTAAAATTTCCCGCTTTTGTGAGTGTAATCAAGGTGCTTGCCTATTTTTTTTAGGTCGCTCCTGGGATACACACCATCACCTCAAGAGTAACACGCCCTTGTTAGTCATTTATTAACCGTAACTTAGTCGTATTTTACTATGTTTAGGCTGTGTTCGGGAAAAATGCTATTTTCAAATTCTGTTTGCCTCAAAATCGGGTCTCAAAAGGATCTGCTATTTCGCTCGAAATCGGGTTTCGCTTGTTCGGCAAAGCCGATGTGTCCCAATGTCGAATCGAAATGCGATAGTTATAGTCTATCGTAGTAGGAAAGATATAAGAAATAACAGTTTACTTATGGTTTCTAGAAACTATTGACTCGCCCAAGTAGAATAATCTCGCTGCGAGACCTTTGCCTTGTCGCATGAAGAGATCTTGCAGAAGAAAAGGAGGGATCCACATCGGCAAAAAATTGAAGACCTATGCGGCAGCATATCGACGTTTTGTCCGTCATGCGAGTACAGTGGGTGCCGCATTAAGTGAATCTGTGCAACGTTTGCTGCATTAAGTGAAGCTGTGCAACGTTTGTCGCACAAAGAGGCGTTACGAAGTGTGAAGCAAGATGTGCGGTGGATTTTTAAGGAACTGGATGCTAAAGTAGATGAATTGGCCAAATGATTTCTTGATCTGCAGTTTCAAGCTGGGGATGTTGTGGCTTTATGGCTTCCAAATAATGTTGAAAGCATTGTGACGCAACTGGCAGCAGCCCGTGCAGGCCTCACGCTTACTTTGATTGAGCCAGAGGTGTCACAAGCTGAGGAGCTGGCGTTTATTCTGAAAGACAGTAAGGCCAGTGGTCTTGTATTTGAACCAAAGATGGCTGACGGAATCAAACGGACATTGTGCAGCGTTTGCTCCCAAAACTAGCTACTTGTAATAGACACGATAATGATGCTGGTTTTTGACAGAAGTGAAGACAAAGAATTCAATTACCGGTAATGACGTCTATTGTTTGTTAATGACGTAGTTCGAGAACGGATGGAAGTGTTTCGTCCAAAAAAATCGTCATTTGCATAGTGTCATTACTACGAGCTGGGAGCACTGATCAACTTGAGTGGAATGATGGTGAATAGTCCGTATGCCATGCGAGCTGTGGACAAGATTCTGATTGATAAGACACCTCTTGCTGTCACATACTCGAGTAAGTGACTATCAAATTTGGAGTAATTTTCCATTTGTTTATTATTGATTGATGCCTGTAGAGGTGGAAGGTGAGAACCCCGAGAGAGCGCGGTTTTCACGCATGGAGATCTACTGAAGCGTGCGGAGACGCCGGCAAACAGGTTTGCGCTTAAAGTTTGAATTGTTGATGCGCTACATGGATGAACTTATGCTTATGTTTCTATTGATGGTCTCTCTGACACGCGAAGCTTAAAGTTAACTCCGACGGACAAGTTTTTGCTGTTGACAATGAGCGGTTGATGGGCAACATGCTGGTGACCAAATAGCACAATAGGCTGAGATGCTCGCGATTTACACTTCATCCAGGTCACGCAATACGGTAACTTAAGTTACACATGATTTCATTTATACCACGAGAGGTGGCAAGGGAAGCTACCTCAAAGTTTGAGGTGAAAGAAGTGCGAAGTTGGCTGAAAAATATAAAGTTAATATACTAATCATAGATTGAGCTTATTGACGAATCTGCGGTTTAGTTATTGAGGCAGCTAGCCCTCGGTAAAATACCTGATGCTGATGAGTGCTTCTGCTTGCTACGACATAGAATAATTTACAAATGTTAGTCGCCTCAAATGTCAGTGCACGCTCATATTCATTCGACCTCTGTAGTAAACACCACAATCTTTCGTCTTTGCTTTATTATAATATTCCGCGCAGTTACGTTGTCCTTCCTTGCTTCAGCACGAGCTGTGCTGCATCACTCTTTTTACCTACAGTGACAAAAAGGGCGCCGGACCGCCCCGCCCAACTGTAGTCATGCAAGCGTCATCACTTAAAACGAGAGTTATCCTTCTTCATTCTCGTCATGCAAGCATCGTCACTGAAGACGTCTTGCCTCGCTCGACGTCACACCTGCAGCAGCTTGTGGTGTTCTTACCAACAAAACACACGAAGCACTAAATTATGCGGTGTTAAGGGTTGTCCCTCCAACATCGGCATTGTGTTTTAAAATCGCCGAATTCGGCGATTTTCAAAATAGCATTTCTGGCCCAAAATTTGACATGCCGAACACTCCGCGATTTTTGACAAAATAGCATATCGACATTGGGTTAAGAAAAGGTGCAGAAAATCGCAAATTGGGCGTTGCCGAACAGGCCCTCATTTTAGCCAATCACAATTTGGTATACCTGGCAAATTACGTTAGGCACGTCTACACCAAAACGCACGTCATTTCCTCACTCAAGTGAAGTGAAGAAACGCTACGATGGTCCCTCAAGTGACGTTGACTTGCTTCGAAGAGGCGGAGATGGCTCCTTTGCGTGTCTTGATCCTTCCTTACGCAGGTGGCAGGTCGCGCACGTTGGCGCTCGAGTGGGGAAAGAGTTTTCGTACTGCGGGTCTGGCCGTGGAACTTTGGGGAGTGGACTGGACATGGTCGACTGCAAACGACGTTGTCCGGGAAGATCTTTCGATTGATCTTGTTACTAACATCTGTACGCAACTGAGCAGTGGCTTCTTTGGTAAACCGTTTGTGGTGGTCGGGCACAGTCTCGGCGCGATGGTGGCGCTTGCCTTGACTCATTTTTTAGAAGAGCGCAAATTGCCAACCCCTCGTCACGTTTTCTTTTCTGGTGCTGCAGGACCGGACACATGGGACATGTATGACGAGTCGAAAGTGTTGGAGAAAGATATAGAACTTTTGAAACTGTTGGAACGATGGGGAGGCACAGACATGCAGCTGCTGGAAATACCCGATCAAAAGAAAAAGTTGCTGAGCGCTTTGCGTGATGATCTAAAGTTGCACGATAGCGTCGTGCACTGGTTTAAGAAGCAGGAGGAGGTGAAGATTCGTTCTGATGTAATGGTATTTGGTGGATTGGAAGATCCTACTGCCCCAGCGACTTCGTTAGCCTCGTGGAAGAAAGTCTGTGCTGAAAGTGTAGACTTTGATATGCAACTTTTTGCTGGTGGACACTTTTTCCTTACGAGTTTAGAGACCCAAGGGATGTTTACCGAGGCTTTTATTGCCAAATTGGAGGCGGTGACTGAAATTGTTGTGATGGAATCACATTCTTTGATTAACGTGTTAAACTCGAAAACCGAATCGTATCCCTCTGACCATTGCCTGCATGACCTGTTTGCCGCAGCTGTCAAGCGCACCCCCAATGCAATTGCTGTGCACTACGAGGGCAACACGCTGACGTTTAGGGAATTAGACGAGCAGAGTGAACGACTCGCTGATTATTTGTTTTACGCTGGAGTGCGTCCTAACTGCATTTCAGGTATATTCATGGAGCACTGCATGGAGTTTGTGATTGCTTACATTGCCGCATTAAAGGCTGGTGGAGCCTACATGCCGTTAGAGATCGTATATCCACCTGATCTTCTCGAGCGCGTCATGGAACAGTCCATGCCAATCATCGTGCTGACGAAAAGGAAATTCCGCAACCGCCTTCCGGCCTGGCAGCAAGTACTTGAGCTGGACAGTGGTTGGCTTGAGACTCTTGCTCAAGAGAACATTCCAGTGATGCCTGCTGATCGTCCGCGTACCCATCCGGATGATCTGGCGTATGTGGTCATGTCTTCGGGAACAACTGGCGTTCCAAAGGGTATTTGCTGTCCTCATCGTGGTGCTGTGCATTCTTACCATTGGCGTCTCACACACTGCCCATACAAAGAAGAAGATAGAGTAGCATGCCACGTGTTCTTCGTTTGGGAGCTGCTGCGGCCATTGCTTGGAAACCGACCATTGTACGTGATCCCGGACACTATAATCTACGATCCTACCATGCTGGTAGATTATCTTGACACCCACAATATCACGCGCATCCTCTTCACACCATCACTTTTGTTGTTAATTCTTGATACCTGTCCGAAGGATATGCTGCTGCAGAAACTCTCAAAGCTACGGCTAGTATGGCTATGTGGTGAAGTGGTTACGCTGGAGCTCCGTGACCGTTTTGTTCGTCTCTTTCCTAAGTGTGAGCTGCAAAACCTTTACAGCGTTTCTGAGTGTCATGACGTGAGCGCAGTCGATATTGCCGCAATGACGGATTTTGACAACTCGTTGTCTACGAAATATGCCTCGTGTGGTAATGTCATGCCTAACGTTAAGGCTTACGTGCTCGATGATGATTTCAAGCCTGTATCGATTGGAGTACCGGGAGAGTTATATATCGGCGGACCCTGTTTGGCTATCGGGTACCTAAATCGTCCGGAGCAGACAGCAGCACGTTTCCTGAAACACGTCGTGGCTGGAGAAACTGTATACAGAACAGGGGATCGTGCGCGCTTTTTGCCAAATGGTCATCTCGAATTGATTGGACGTTGCGATTTTATGGTGAAGATTCGTGGCTATAGTATAGTGCTCGGTGCTGTCGAGTCAGCCTTAGCTCAACACCCTCGCGTGTCCACATCTGTTGTGCTCACAGAAGGAGACGAGGGGGACGATAAGCGGTTGGTTGCGTATATTGTACCAGAAGATTGGGAAAAAGTACCAAGCGCGTCCAATCTCCGTAGCTTTTTAAAGGAGAAACTACCGCACTACGCGATCCCATCCGTGTTTGTCCAGCTTGATGCGCTTCCAATTAATAGTGCAAGTGGCAAGTTGGACCGCAAGAAAATGCCATCGATAGAAGAAGCTAAGAAACTGCGCGACGAATCGATCGATCTCTCGGTAGATCCGAAATACCTGCCGCAGACTGCGACCGAGAAGAAACTTGCTGCCATCTGGTCGGATCTTCTTCGTCTCGAAAGCGACACCTGTTTACATCGTGAAGCAAGTTTTTTTGATGTGGGTGGCCACAGTTTACTTTCGACACGCTTGGTCTCTAGCATTCATGACACTTTTGGTGTTCAGCTGACCCTGGCAGACATTTTATCTTCGCCTGAATTGTGTGCTATCGCATCGCGGGTCGACCAGTCCCTTGGTAACACTAGTGGAAGCAACGATTTGATACCCAACAAGACAGAAAAAAACGTGGTTTTACCGCTAGAAGCTGTTTTGGATGCATCCATTTACCCTGCAGCCACTCGCAAAGCTGGTTATAGTCGTTACCGCGTGGAAATGGTCGGGTTGCCTCCACGGACTCTTTTTCTGACTGGAGCAACTGGATTTCTTGGTGTTCATCTACTGCACGCTCTGCTTAAGTATACCCGATGCATTGTCTATTGTTTGGTCCGCGCTGCTGATGAAGACGCAGCGATGGATCGCATTAAAAAAGCACTCTTGAATTTTGCACTACTCGACGAAGCGCAAAAGTTTCATCTAGAAGATCGAGTTGTCCCTATCCCGGGCAACCTTGCGCAACCGCTTTTGGGGCTTAGTTCCGATACGTTTAAGATGTTGGCGACTGAGATTGATGCCATCGTGCACAATGGAGCGGAGGTTAACTTGGTAAAGCCTTACGCTGTTTTAAAGAGCGTGAACGTGCTGGCAACGCAGGAAGTATTGCGTCTTGCAGTGACCAATGGCTTGGCAAAGACGCGTGTGAAGCCTGTCCACTACATTTCAACCAATGGGGTCTTCCCATCAACACTTTCTGGGCCAAGTTTTGGAAACTGCTGACTTGAGTAAGCTATCCGATCAACTCGACAACGGCTATGCACAAAGCAAGTGGGTAGCTGAGCAAATGTGCCACGAAGCTGCCCAACGTGGTCTCCCAGTGTCAATTTTGCGTCCGGGTAACATGGCACCGTCTTCTTTCACGGGCCTATGGAACGCTAGTGATTTCTACTATTTGCTGCTTAAGGGCTGCGTAACTCTGGGTTCCATACCCAATCGTTCTGACTGGTTCTTTGACATGACTCCAGTAGACTATGCAGCGCGTGCAATCGTGCACTTTGCTGCTAGTAGACCAGTCGAGGCGCTTGGCCAAACGCTGCACATCCAAAACCCTTCGCTACCGGTGAAGAGCGGCAGCTTTTTTGCGTACTTTACAGCTGCAACAGCCAGCAAGAATTTAACAACGACGGCTTTTTCGGAGTGGAAGCGCAATCTTCATCAAGCCGCCGCCATGGAGACTTCTCCGCTCGAGTTGAAAAAACTGGCGGCAGGTATTGACTCGTTCGAAATTTATTTGCAGAGCAACAAGGTGTTTGACTCCATGCTTTCATCTGAGTTGCTTCAATCCGCTGGTATCTTCTGTCCATCTGTTAACCAAGATCTATTGAGTACGTACACCACGGAGTGGTGAGCTAGGGAAGTTGTGAAGGAGCGACCAACAATGGCTCGTAATCACGATGTGCATTACAGCGGATGTTGATTCTATTTTCTTAGCTCCGAAGCATGCTGTATGCGTGAACAAGTTTTATCCACTTGTTGCGGAAAGAACTATAGATAATATACTACAGTAGTACTTAAGACAACTGAGTGATATTAAATGCTCAACAATGAAAGTTGAGCTCACGACGAGAATCGTTACTTTGGTTTGTCGTGTTTCTCTATATTATTAATCCAACCAAGAGAAGTGGTTTGTGAGTCTTTTTTACTAAAATCACATGTATTATCGTAAATCACATAGCATTTCAAGGTGGTAAATGTTACTGTGCTGCAAATGTATTCTTCTTTCTGCATTTCTAAGATTTTTTTAGGTACCGAAACCGGATTGAATCCTGTACACCTTTTCCAGTTTTACACTGCGGCTCGAGCGGTCTACGCTCAGCATTTATGCATTCGTTGGAAGCAGAAATAAGTACGAAGAAAAAGCGATAACCGACAATACATGTTCCAATTCTAATTGTTCCGATCGGCGCCCGATTCATAGCCTCGTATTGTACCTAGATGAGATGGTACAGGTGGTACATATTACATATGCATTATAAAAAGGTATGGGATGGAGCAGTTGGGATGAGCCATGGGGCTAATCAGTTTTATAACCGGTAGTCTATCCACATTAAGAAGATGGGACATACATCCTTGATTAGCTAGCGTAAGAAGGTACCTAGAGACGATACTAGCTAAGCACTTTCTAATTCGACATCATCTACAAAAACAATTCCTGTGCCAAGTCTATATTCATTAGGTTATGAACCCAAATCCTTACGACGCGTCTGACATACTCCGCAAAGACAACTACTTCGTGTGGGAGTTTAATGCGCGAATGCGATTGGCCAAAAAGGGATTGCTTGAGCATATTGATGCTCTGAAGGCCCCCGCGGATGATGACGCTTTGGCGTCAAGTTGGAAAGTCAATGACATGCGGGCCTTCGCTATTGTGACGACTATGGTTAGCCCCAGTTTACAGTCGATGGTGCGCATGGCGACCTCGACTGCTGAGGCGTGGGAAATACTCAAAAATTTCTTTTTACGACGAAGTGTACATAATAGAGTACAACTGCGGCGACAGCTGCACGAATTTCGATTACCAAAAGGTGGTAATATGATGGAGCACTTTCTGCGATTTGACGAGCTGTGCATGACTATGCAAGCTGTGGGACAGGAAATTTCCCCTGATGAACATTTGGTGATACTTCTAGGTAGTCTAACGGACGACTACGAGCAAATTGTAAAGATCATCGAAAACATGCCTGGCATGACACTGTTTCAGGCAAAGGAGATGCTGCGACGTGAATTCGACAGCATGGCACGGAAAGAAAGTCAAGAAGTTGCGTTACGAACTACGCAATCATCGAAGTCAAAGATGGTACCACGTACCAAAAGTAGAAAGGGCAAGCTCATAGGAAAGTGCTTCTTATGCAGTAAGTATGGACATAAGCGCCAAGACTGTAGAAGTCAGGAAGAAAAGAAAGGACGTGAAGAACAAGCTTTTTCAGTGTCAAATGGATATTCGGATGGGTGGTTACTGGACAGTGGTGCCAGTAGTCACATGTGCCCACACAAAAATGAGTTTGTGGATATTCGCCCATTGGAAACCCCAGTTAGAATAACCATTGCGAATGGCAGCGAAGTTATCGCAAAAGGGGTCGGAACAGTACGAGTGGTACTCAAAGGCGGGAAGACAGCCCGAATTGAGGATACTTTCTGGGTTCCGGATTTTGATAGAAGATTGTTATCCATATCAGCATTGTCGAAGAAAGGACTACATGTTACGTTCACAAAATCGAATTGTGAAATAAGGAACGATAAGGAGATCGTTGCCAGTGTCTTAGACTTTTCCAATAATAAGCGAAACTTCTTTGTCGAAATCGCCTTAGTTAAGAAATCAGCCAATTGAAACTTCGACTCAATATACTTGATGTCCACGATCTTTGCCTTCACTTGTTCCCGTACAAAATGATACCGAAAGTCGATATGTTTCGCACGACTCTGGTATCCATCATTTTTGGCAATAGCACATGCACTCTGGTTATCCTCGTAGACAGAAATTGGATAATCGACATTAATCTTCAATTCCTTCAGTAAG
>MIQA02018583.1:0-17414 GCA_001887855.2 Sclerospora graminicola
GGTAAGCCAAAACTTTGCCTTCCCTTCAAATACAAATTTACCGTGTTTCAATCACGGGTGACTTGAGTGAGAATTGAGTTTCTAAATTGAAAGAGAAACGCACACTGAATTTATCGATAAAACTATGGTGTACCTTATCCATAATGCAGCGGTCAACATGAACAGTCCCTCGTGTACCTCACACCAAATAGGGTGGCTTGATCATACCCTCCAACGTCTTCCCCCTAGCCACCCGTCTAGCTGACGATGCCTCATCCGGCTCCCACAGGGATCTAACATCCCTGGAGCCTTGCATACGTCCCTTTAATACCTGCGTTCACCATCATCCAGCTCATAGCAAAGATTCGTCCTGCCGCTCAATCCTGAACAGCATGGCTGACCTGACCCTACGCGACTGGAACACTTCCCGTTCGACCTTTTGTCGTCTCCACATCCATATGCTGGTCGGCGCCACGGAGCCCTCCCACACACTTCTCGCGACCATCATCCCGACTTAGTGACTGACTCCGGGCAGCCAATTCATTTCAACATTTCCTCTAATCAGATTGGTAGCCTCATCCTTCCTGCGTCCGCTAACAAATACTGGAGCCACTTCACCACATCTCCGAGAACGCGATTAACGCGTTCCGTTTGCCCGTCCGGTTCATGATGATCCGTAGTTGAAGAACCACGTTAAGCAATTTCGCTTAGGTCTTGTCGCTCCTCTGGCGTTATCATCCGTCGACATCTTCAACTGCGTTCCTAGTAAGGAGAACGTTTCTTGTCAGAAACGTCCTGTGAATCTCGGGTCTTGATCCGAGACTATGTTCCCTGGCATTCCGTGCAAACAGAATAACCTGTCAACGAATATCCGCGCTGTTTGCGTGGCAGTGACAGTCGTTGACACTGCAGCAAGAAGAATCATCTTGCTAAAACGGTCTACAAAGACCAAGATTCTACTCTTCCGACTGTTGTCGGGTGGAAGACCGAGAATGAAGTCTATTGAAATGGACTTTCAAGACTCTGTCGGAACCAGCAAGGATTGGAGAGGAACCTGAGAAGATTGCGCAGGATTTACTCGCTTGCAAATCTTGCGTTCTTTTGCACCCATTTGTACTGGTGCCTCATGTAGAAATCACGTGCATGATAAGCATATATTTTCTCTCGACCGTGATGCCCCAAGATTGGGCATCATGGTACCCAAACAGTATTTGACGTTTGAGATCATCGTCGTTTGGAACGACGATGCGGTTTACATCTTGTTGGTCTGTGCTATAGAGCATCAGACCATCGTGCAATCGATAAGGATGCACGAAAGGGCGATGAAACTCTGGTAGTTCGTCGTGATTCTGATCTTTAGTGATCGCTAATCAAACAACAGACGCGTTTCCTCGTCTTCATTCTATCCTCGTCGTAATTGTCGCACGTGAGACGACGACAGAACAGTGCTACGAATTGCGTTTGCACTGATAATTTCGATCACGGGCGGTTTCGTCTCGTAATCAGGCTGACGTGAGAGCCGTCCGCCGTCACGTTCAAATTCGTATTCAACTGTGAAGTTGTACTCTGCAAAAAATGACATCCATCGTGCCATTCTTTGGGAAATTTAAGGTGGGTTTACGGACGTGCGTAACGACGCATGGTCCGTATAAATCACAAACGGTCGATATCCTAGAAGATAAATCCGAAACTTAGCCAGTGCATATTTCATGGCAAGGAGCTCCTTGCCATGCTCTGGATACTTGCGCTCTGCTGCGCAATTGCCGCGGTTGGTAGTAGTTTACGCGATCCCAATCATCGTGATCGCGCTGCATCATGGCACAGCCGATTGCAAAATCGCTCGCGTCACAAACGACGTGAAACGATCGCTCGTTATTGGCTATAGCCAAGACAGGCGCCTCTGCAGTCAAGCTTTGCTTGACGGCATCAAACGACTCTTGGCATTAGGTATCTCAATGCCATTCGAAGTCTTTCTTCTCCAACAGTTGAGAAAGAGATCATATTAGACCAGCCTAATTGCACGAATATTTGTGCAAGTAAGTTGCCAACCCAAGGAACTTTCGAAGTTCCTTGACATTTTTTGGCGTAGGCTATTCAACAAGCACCCTGATCTTCTCTGGATCTAGGCGCACCCCGTTCTTGCCCACAAAGCAGCCAAGAACGGGTATCTTAGGTGCACCGAAGGTGCACTTCTTCAAGTTAGCATAGAGATTGTGTTTACGCATGAGCTCTAACACCCGACGTAGATGTTCTTTATGAACATCTATATAGCTGTTACCGTGTTCAACCTTGCTGTTGATGAGCCCATCGTTGAAAAAGCTCGGTGCGAATTTACGCACTGGGCGCAATAGATGCGTGACGCATCTATTGAATGTTGCAGGGGTATTACAGTGCCCGTAATTGAAATACGTACGCTCATTTTTTTGCTCTCCTGGTCGAACTAACGCGTTTTAGTGTATGAAATTACCACCAATGAAAGAGCTGAAACGGAGCATTCCGTCAATGAAAACCGCGTTGAAAACGAGTGAGTCTAGCGAGAGCTACAACAATTTGCCGGCATTTTGGCGCGTAATTGAAATACGGACGCCGGTTTTATATTGATTTTAGTATGGTACATCCGTCACTTTTCATTTTGCTGCGATGCCGCGCAGCAGCATGCTCTCTGCCGAAGAGCAGATCGAAATCCGTGCATATGCGAGCACAGAAATGAGCGGAAGTGCAATTGCTGTCGCAGTGAATCGAAGTAAGGACGTCGTGTGTCGTTTCCTGCGCGACACGGACGAGTTCTACAGGCAAAAGCATCGTTGGCGAAAACCAAAAGTGAGTCCGACAGCTGTTCGTCGACTATTTCGTGAGGCAAGCAGCGGTGATAAGAGCGCACGACAGCTCTGCGAGGATCTGGAACTGCCAGATGGTATTAGCCGCGTTCAACAGCTGCTGAGAAACCCGCCGTATTTCAGCTACGAGAAGCGAGTCGCGTCACCGTGGATTACGAAGCGCCATATGGAAGAGAGAGTTAAGTGGGCATGCTCCATGCCCGAAGCGAACACGAAGTGGAAAAGCATCGTCTTTACGGACGAAAAGAAGTGGAATCTGGATGGACCAGACAATTCTATTGGCGTGACCTCCGCAAGCCTCCACAAACAACCATGAAGCGCCAGTCCGGCGGAGGCACGGTGATGATATGGGGTGGCTTTTGCGCAGCCAGAAAGACGCCGCTCGTGTTCCTCGAAGGACGCCAAGACAGTGTAAAGTACACGCGGCCGCTCACGACTGCGCTACTGTCGTCCGTGGAGGGCATTGCTGGAGAAGAGTGGCAGCTACAACAAGAAAATGCCAGCATCCACACGTCGTCGGCCACCCGCGCTTTCTTCGTACAACATGGTGTCCGAGTGATCACAAGGCCAGCGCGCTCACCTGAGCTAATCCCGATTGAAAATGTGTGGGGACACATTGTGAACCATGTGTACGCCAACGGACGGTGCTACTGCAACAAAGAAGAGCTCAAAGAAGCAATCTCGCGCGCATAAAACGATTTGCCTTCATCCTATCTCGCACGACTTATTGCTTCGATGAACAAGCGCTGCGTTGCAGTGCTAAACCTCAAAGGGCGTAGTACATCATACTTAAATCAAGATAAAACTGGCGTCTGTATTTCAATTACGCGCCAAAATGTCGGCAATTTTTTGTATCTCTCGCTAGACTCACTCGTTTTCAACACGGTTTTGATTGGCGGAATGCTCCGTTTCAGCTCTTTCATTGGTGGTAATTTCATACACTAAAACGCGTTAGTTCGACCAGGAGAGCAAAAAAATGAGCGTACGTATTTCAATTATGGGCACTGTATTTAGCTCCTGTTGCATTACAAGCCATTCCCAAAGCATCCCGCTTGGGGTGTTTACCGCTGTGAGAGGGATATCCTTCTTACGCATCTCTTTCCATATATTTTTTGAAGCTAAAAAAACGGCCATAATCTTTATAAGTACGAATCTAAATACCCGCATTCCTCTATCTGTGTGACGTCAATTGTGAATGGATAAGGACAGCGCTATCGCATATGACTACTGGTCAAAACAGATTTTAAGGGGTGAAAACAGCGGGCCAAAATGTGCTGTTGGTGAAAAGTTATGATCAAAAAGCTAGGGTGCTGCAAAAAATATATGGAAAGAGAATGTTCAGGTACAGTCACACCTCTCAATAAGAACTCCCCTAAGTGACACAAATCCTGTATCTGAACCCACAAGTGTCTGCGCCAATCAACACACTGTATTTTGGTATGGGCGAGTGAATTCCCCCTTTACGCAAGTCATTTTATAAGTGTCACCAAAATTACCAAAAAAAAATATTGGGTCAGCCATGACACCATTCCTCTTATTTCGCAAAAAATGACCTTGTAAGCTCCTTTACGAGGTAAATTTTGAATTGTTTGCTTTGCTAAATGTATGGGTCAGCACATATCTGCCTTCTTCTATCATAAGTGGGTCGTCAGTTGCTGGTGTGCGAAGAAGACCATCAACAACGCACAGCGCAGACAATCCTGCAAGTGCGCGATCTGAATCAAAATGGCCGCTTGACTGCTTTCCTGCATACTTTGCAATTGCTGTAATTCTGTGCTATTGTGGAAAGAAAAGTGAATTTTCTATTCAGTAAACCCGTCTCGTACTTACTGCTACCATTAGCGCTGTTGGTCGGCCTTATCGCCTCTATGAGTTGCTCTGTTAGACTCATCATATTGCGAATGCATATAAGGCATTTCGTATACACAAAGAAGACAGGTTGACATATTTTCTTGTCCACGGATAGAATGTACATGTCGGATCTGACCCTCACCCGACGGCGCCGGTATATCTCCCTCTACCCCTCGCGCAATGATCTTTGGCAACCTTCGGACACCAAATATCAGGATGAGTTGTTTTCGTGTCTCTAGTTCTGAAAAGTGCGCAAACATGTGCGCTCTTCGCGAAAGAACGTTTGGCATATGCTCAATCATTGTACTTCTATGACAGTCACAAAAGTAGTACCGTATCTCACTCCCCCCATAGATGACGTTTCCATATCACCACTCGAACTTTCCTGGTTCGTGAGTGCACTACTTAGGGAGGTGTGACTGTACTATTGTACCTAGATGAGATGGTACAGGTGGTACATATTACATATGCATTATAAAAAGGTATGGGATGGAGCAGTTGGGATGAGCCATGGGACTAATCAGTTTTATAACCGGTAGTCTATCCACATTAAGAAGATGGGACATACATCCTTGATTAGCTAGCGTAAGAAGGTACCTAGAGACGATACTAGCTAAGCACTTTCTAATTCGACATCATCTACAAAAACAATCCCTGTGCCAAGTCTATATTCATTAGGTTATGAGCCCAAATCCTTACGACGCGTCTGACATACTCCGCGAAGACAACTACTTCGTGTGGGAGTTTAATGCGCGAATGCGATTGGCCAAAAAGGGATTGCTTGAGCATATTGATGCTCCGCGGATGATGACGCTTTGGCGTCAGGTTGGAAAGTCAATGACATACGGGCCTTCGCTATTGACGACTATGGTTAGCCCCAGTTTACAGTCGATGGTGCGCATGGCGACCTCGACTGCTGAGGCATGGGAAATACTCAAAAATTTCTTTTTACGACAAAGTGTACATAATAGAGTACAACTGCGGCGACAGCTGCACGAATTTCGATTACCAAAAGGTGGTAATATGATGGAGCACTTTTTGCGATTTGACGAGCTGTGCATGACTATGCAAGCTGTGGGACAGGAAATTTCCCCTGATGAACATTTGGTGATACTTCTAGGTAGTCTAACGGACGACTACGAGCAAATTGTAAAGATCATCGAAAACATGCCTGGCATGACACTGTTTCAGGCAAAGGAGATGCTGCGACGTGAATTCGACAGCATGGCACGGAAAGAAAGTCAAGAAGTTGCGTTACGGACTACGCAATCATCGAAGTCAAAGATGGTACCACGTACCAAAAGTAGAAAGGGCAAGTTCATAGGAAAGTGCTTCTTATGCAATAAGTATGGACATAAGCGCCAAGACTGTAGAAGTCAGGAAGAAAAGAAAGGACGTGAAGAACAAGCTTTTTCAGTGTCAAATGGATATTCGGATGGGTGGTTACTGGACAGTGGTGCCAGTAGTCACATGTGCCCACACAAAAACGAGTTTGTGGATATTCGCCCATTGGAAACCCCAGTTAGAATAACCATTGCGAATGGTAGCGAAGTTATCGCAAAAGGGGTCGGAACAGTACGAGTGGTACTCAAAGGTGGGAAGACAGTCCGAATTGAGGATACTTTCTGGGTTCCGGATTTGGATAGAAGATTGTTATCCATATCAGCATTGTCGAAGAAAGGACTACATGTTACGTTCACAAAATCGAATTGTGAAATAAGGAACGATAAGGAGATCGTTGCCAGTGTTGCACAACGCAACAAAATGTATGTTCTAGAGTGTGGTCCGATTGAGTTAGCTAACTCATGTGAAGAGAATGGACAACAGACGAACCCGGTGAAGACAAGTACATGGCATGCTCGGCTAGGCCATCTGCCATTACAGACGATGCAACATTTGCATAAATGTGTCAACGGCTTCAAGTTGAAGCAACTACCGGATCAAGAACAACAAGAAATATGTGAAGGGTGCATGATGAGCAAGTCAAGCATCAAACCTTTTCCAAAATCAACGTATGGAGAAGTCAAAACCAAAGATGTGTTGGAGATAGTTCACAGTGACGTGATGGGTCCAATGGAGACTAAGTCACAAGGAGGTTCAAGATACGTAGTTACGTTTATTGATGATTTCTCAAGGTATGCAGTAGCATACTACATTTCAAACAAATCAGAAGTAGTGGATCGATTCCTGGAATTCAAGGCTCTCATGGAGAATCAAGTGGGAAAGAAGATAAAATGTATCAGAACCGACAATGGAAAAGAGTATATCAACAGAAGATTTGCTGGAATATGTCGGAAAAGTGGAATCGTTCATCAATCAACAGTTCCGTATTCACCTCAGCAAAATGGATTAGCTGAGCGGATGAATAGGACGCTAACGGAACGAGCAAAGGGAATGCTCTTCCATATGAATGTGGAAAAGAAATGGTGGGCTGAAGCCATAAACACGGCTGTCTATGTCACAAACCGGATTCCATGTGCGGCTCATAAAATGACCACACCTTTCGAAATAATTTTTGGACAAAAACCAGACCTTGGAGGAATGCGAGTTTTCGGTGCTCAAGGCTACGCACACATCGACAAATCGAAACGGAAAAAGCTCGACAAAAAGACGTTTCGATGCATGTTACTGGGGTATTCAGAACAAATCAAGGGATATAGAGTCTGGGATTATGAAACCAAAAAAGTGACATATACAAGAACAGCGGCGTTCAATGAACAACCACAAGCAAAATATATTCAAGTGGTTGATGGAGAAAGTACAAGTAGGATTACTGATGAAAATGAAGATGATTGCGTGTTTACGGAGTTCCAACAAAAAGATGAAACAGAGGATATGGAAATAGAAGAGCCCGGAACTCCGCGTCAGATTGTCAACAACCCAAATAGACAAGGCGAGTCCGACACATCTGACCCTCTGTTTGAAATAGACGATGTGATTATGGCCGATGATGATCTCTGTGAAAATGGAGATGATACAAATCAATTGGTGACAAGGTCAAATCAACATGGAAACAATGGACCATCTGTGGAAACAAGCATAGTCTCTTATGCAGAGAATCCGACATCAACAGAAATTGTTCCATTAGGCAACGTTAGCCGGGACATTGTGACAACAACTGATGACTCACTGGTTTCTGCGATGCGACCACCGAAACGCCACCGAATTGGATACGAACAGGCACATGCTGTATACGAAACCCCGATATCGTATAATGAAGCCATTGAATCTCCACAGCGCGAAATGTGGGTGAAAGCAATACAAGATGAATTAAGTGCGCTGAAAGAAAAAGAGACATGGAGTGTTCAAGAAAAACCACCAAACAAACGGTTATTGGTACAAAATAGGGTTTTGCAATTAAAAGAAACGAGCATGGTGAAATCGAACGATTTAAGGCACGGCTTGTTGCTCTTGGATACCGTCAAACGTATGGTATCGACTACACCGAGACATATTCTCCGGTGGTGAACCTAAATTCGGTGCGGATTTTCATGGCAATATGTTGCCAAATGGGTATGTTTATACATCAGTATGACATAGACACGGCATTTCTCAATGGATTGTTAGCAGAAGAGGTGTACATATATCCACCTCAAGGTATCAGTGCAAAGCCGGGTCAAGTATTCAAGCTAAATCGGAGTCTATATGGACTTAAACAAGCGGCAATTACATGGTTTAAAACCATAACAAGCGTTTTCGTCACTATGGGTTTCAAGTCCTGCACATCCTACTCATGCATGTTTATCCGAAAATATGAAGATTCGTGGATTTACGTAGCACTATATGTCGATGACATGCTTATTGGTGCAAAGTCGGTTGGGGCAATAAAAAGGGTAGCAGAGGAGATCCTAAAACATTTCAAGTCGAAGATTCAACAGAGTGTGGCGTTGAGCACAGCAGAAGCAGAATACATGGCTTTATCGTTATGCATTCAAGAAGTATTGTGGACAAGAAGCTTACTGAAGGAATTGAAGATAAATGTCGATTATCCAATTTCTGTCTACGAGGATAACCAGAGTGCAATTGCTATTGCTAAAAATGATGGATACCAGAGTCGTGCGAAACACATCGACATTCGGTATCATTTTGTACGGGAACAAGTTGAAGGCAAAGATCGTGGACATCAAGTATATTGAGTCGAAGTTTCAATTGGCTGATTTAGGCGATTTCGACAAAGAAGTTTCGCTTATTACTGGAAAAGTCTAAGATTGGGAACTTCTAGTCGAGGGGGAGTATTGTACCTAGATGAGATGGTACAGGTGGTACATATTACATATGCATTATAAAAAGGTATGGGATGGAGCAGTTGGGATGAGCCATGGGGCTAATCAGTTTTATAACCGGTAGTCTATCCACATTAAGAAGATGGGACATACATCCTTGATTAGCTAGCGTAAGAAGGTACCTAGAGACGATACTAGCTAAGCACTTTCTAATTCGACATCATCTACAAAAACAATCCCTGTGCCAAGTCTATATTCATTACATCCACTCCTTTTGTCATTCTTGAATTTCCTCCGCACATAGCAACATCTCCCGTCTACCAAGTCGTCAACAATTTCCTTCCCCTGCAATTCATAGTGCTGTGTCGATCTCTGCTCTAAGCGATTCACCCGGTTGTGTTTTGTTCTAAGTCTGAATTAAGACATTCAAGCTCTACGGCGATGCCGAGCGAGTGCTTCGTATAAACAATGTGACAACGAAACCTTCGACTGATGAAAAAGAACGTTCGCGACTACTCCCAGGCTGCTCAATTTTCTGTCTTGTCGCGCTCGTTGAGCTTCGGACAATACTGCACCATCACTGACGTCGGCATCCAATTCCTCGGTTACCTGAGTTCGGATCCAAAACTCGTCAGTTTGTCGGTACATTTTACGTCACTCTTCCATCATTTTCTATCTTCGTTTTCTCATCGTTTACACGAAGCCTTCGTTTGCCATCGTCGTAAAGTTGAGTGCTTTAATCCCGACTTAGAACAGCACAATCGGATGTTTCCCCTGTAGCGGAAATCGACTCGGCACTACAGCTTGCGGAGACAGACACTGCGGGTAGCTGAGATAGCGGATATTAAATAATATACACTAGATCGATAACTGTGGTGCAATATCAAACTTTTCTTTGGCATAATTTGTTTGAGGTATTCGCCTATTAAGAAATGAAGTATTGTCCTTCCACCCAGATGACTTGGGATAAGATGATGTCAATATTTTAAAACTAGTTAAAATAAATGTTCACCCGGGTAGTTTCTATCTCATTCGTTGGGATAAATAACGATTGAGTTCTTTTCATATATGGATGTCACCTATTGACCTTTCAACACCGCAACAAAGATCGCAGGTCTTGAAGACTTATCAGCTGCACAATTAGCGCCATTATCGTGAGTACGGCGACGGCTCAATACCAGGCACGCCCAGCAGGTTCATCTTCTTCAGCGTTCTCTTTTCCAGTTTCGGCACTTCGTCTAAGCCAATAATGCGGCAATAATCAGCCGCAAGTCTAACAAGATCAACAGGTGCCATCTTTAGACGCTTTGCGTGTGACTTGTAGAAACCAAGCCACGCCTGATACACTTGCTGAGCAGACTTTTCCACTTCCGTATGGTCGTTTAAATTCTTTGTGACCTTCAACGCTTGCGACTGCGAATGCACCAGCTGCTTAGGGGAATGCTTGACGCTTAGTGTAAGAGGCAAGTCTGTCAAGTTGTCTAGCATAGAAGACTCGAACTCGGCTAAAATCAAAACACCCTTTCCCTTCATCCCAGCACGGGCCGTGCGTCCAAGGCGGTGAATGTACTGGTCCCGGTCAGTGAGTCCCACTTGAATTACCAACGACACATCCGGGTAGTCAACACCACGCGCCGATACATCAGACGAGAACAAGAGCACCTTTCGGCCCTTCCGGAAAGCATCTGCTGTCTTTGTGCGCATTATCTGGCTCTTACGTGAATGAATCTCGAGGACACCAGGAAACCCCGCTGCCTGGAAAAGCTGAGCCATGAACTGTGCCGAACGTGCGGTGGGGAAGAAAAGCATCACTTTGTACGATGGAAGCTTCATGTGCTCGACTAGCACGCGCTCTACCATCGGAATCACATCCTCTAGCTTGCAAACAATATACTCCTGCTCGGTTTGAACATTCGTGTCTGCTTCGTCCTCATCGATTGTGTCTACAAACTCGTAGTCCTTACGCAGAGCAACCTGCTTTAACTCCTTTGTCGAAGCTGGCAGTGTAGCGCTGAACAATAGTGTCTGGCGTTCTTGTGGCAGGTAATCAATAATGCGCATGACATGCGGGCGGAAACCCATGTCCAATAGTCGATCTGCTTCATCTAAAATCAAGACACTGGCCTGGCCTACTCGGCTCTTAATCATACCTGCATCCCTATCAAGGAGATCGACTAGACGACCAGGTGTGGCAACCAAAATGTCAATCGGCGTGCTGCTTTCTAGCTTGTGTATGTCTTTCTTCACGTTCGAGCCACCGACGAAACAAACTACCTTGAAGGCAAGAAATTTTGTGAGACGCATGGCTTCGACAGCGATCTGCTGTGCTAGCTCACGCGTTGGTGACACAACAATCGTCGGAATTGCGTCTGCTTGACGACCCTTCTTTACCATATTTTCAATCACTGGCAGCAGGAAAGCAATGGTCTTGCCATTGCCTGTCTTGGCCTTTGCCAGTACGTCTTTACCCTGCAGAATGATCGGAAATGTCTCGTTCTGCACGTTCGTGAGACGCTCAAACTTGAGATCTTCCGTGATGGCACGCTTTGTTTCAGCCGAGATATCAAGCGACGCAAACAAAACATCCGACAGATAATCCAAATTCGTAGACTTGGAGACGGTCGTACAGGTGTCAGCAGCAGCAGTCTGCTGCTCTACTGCCGGAACAGCAGGCGCCGCCACCTTGGACTGGTTCACCTCAGCGTTGGGATTCTTTTGGTTCTTATTACGACGACCCCCACGACGCGCTTTCTTCTTCTTGTGCTCTGCATCGCTATCTTTGCGTCCTCCAGCTGGCGTCTTACGGCGCCAGTTACTACTGTTACTACTATTATTGCTCTCTTTCCCCGGCATGTTTACTGTCAATTTATCGATAGAAGGAGTGAATGCGCGTAGAAAGATGGATAGCGAGTTGTAACCACCCGCTACGGTCGACAGACAGAAAAATACTTGGACATTGTATTGAGCATAGAATTATCGAGTGTAACTTTGCCCCATTGAACGAATGTCGACCCTTGCGGACTCATTCTTGGAAGATTTAGATGAACTCAGTGGAGGCAGTAGCGATGAAGAAGAGACGACAACGTCGCCTCCCGCTACTAGTACTGACGTGAAGGCAGAAGATAATGAGGACGCTGATGAGGAGATGCCGGAGGAGCTTTCACAGTTAAAAACAGCCAAGCGGAAACGACTGCTGGACACGGAAAAGACGCCCACAGAGGAGGAACCAAACGATCTTGTACAATCGTTAGGCTCGAGCACCAAACAACGTGGAGTGGCAGCTGTTGCGTCGCTTAAACGCTCATCGAAGTATCTGGCCCATGTACAGCAGATTCAACATTATGTAGACGCAGACGATGCTGCTGGGTCCATTAAGCCCCAGCTAGAAGAAGGCAACGCCGAATATGACCTCGTCGTGACGTCAAATGACCTGATGGTGCAGATTGACGACGAAATCGAGGCCGTGTATCGCTTTACCGCCGAGATCTACGCCGCCAAGTTTCCAGAGCTTGACTTCTTTTGGTGCCAAATGCATTGGACTATGCTCGTGTCGTTTTAAAGCCATTGGCAATGAAATGGATCTGACGCTCGTAGAAGAGCTACCTAAATTTACTTCCTAAGCTCCGTTTGTGACTTGGAATTTCCGTGACAGGTTTTCTGGCACGAGCGGCAAACCTTTGAGTTTCGGAAGACCTTAAACTTGCATGCGAAGCTTGTGACGAGCTGTTGTCACCTAGAGTGAGGACAAAGGATATGATTTTGCGTTTCGTGGAACGCCGCATGAAGTACTTGGCACCAAATGTGTCCCAGCTAGTTGGTACCCGTATTGCGGCGCAGCTGATTGGACTTGCTGGTGGAGTGGCAGAACTTGCGCGAATCCCGTCGTGTAATTTACAAGTCTTGGGACAGGAGAAAAAGGTGCTGAGTGGCTTTTCGTCCGCTGCCGCGTTAAAGCATACGGGTATTCTATTCTTAGTGATCTTGTGCAGAGAATGCCGCCCTATTTACGAATCAAGGCGTGTCGAGCTGTTGCAGGCAAACTAGCGTTAATGGCGCGCGTAGATAGCCAGCCACACCGGAATGATATGGAAGGCTTAGTTGGTGCCCGTTTTCGTAGCGAGCTGATTGAAAAAATGGAGAAATGGCAAGAAGCCCCAAAAAGCAAAGACGAAAAAGGCGTTGCCCATTCCAGATGAGAAACCCCGCCGCAAACGTGGCGGCAAGCGTTACCGCAAGATCAAGGAGCGGCTGCAAATGACAGATGTACGACGTGAAATAAATCGACAGTCTTTTGCTACGGCTGACGAAGAGTATGGTGACAACGCCATGGGCATTACATCTGGTCGTCTTGGCCAAGAAGGATCGGGCAATTTGCGCATCCTGCGCAAGGAACAGAAGCAGTCGAGCAAAAAGCTGCGCGCGGCAAACTTTGCTGCATCTTCTGCCAACAAGCCACCGCTTTCGGGGCTAGCATCGAGCCTCGCTTTCACGCCCGTACAAGGCATTGAGCTCATGAATCCCGAAGCTGCGAAGGCTCGTGTCGCTGAGGCGAATAAAAAATATTTCTCGGCTACTAGTGGATTCGTCAGTGTTGTCAAGAAACCATAAACTTTTAAGGATTTAGACACATGAAAAAGTATCCGCCAGCGATAACAAGTCGTACGTGAACGTAAATGAAGCTGGTATTTTGATAATGGGGCACATATTATTCTTCAAGCTTCTTTACTACAGTAGTAATGAGCTGCTAGATCTGCTATGTTGCTACCTCAAGCTGCTCGGTGTGACACGATATGGGCTGCTCGTATGTGTCGAATGTCGGGAAGCATGGGACACAAAGACACAAACATGATGATATCATCTAAAATCCAATTGAGTACCAGCAATAAATATCGTCCTGGTTGATGAACTAGTTACACGACAGCAACTTCGTTGACGCTTCCGTCGATTGTTAGAGGCCATATCAAAAGTGTTTTAGCTTCATATTACGTGTAAATACAATTTCTGCCTTTGTTGCGCTCAATCGTCATAGGAAATATTCCTCATACTTTTGCTCGTAGATAATACAGAATCGCCTTTCTGGGGTCCGACGAACGCGATGCAATGTTCCTTTAATACGTCCTTCTGTAGCTCGATCCAACGCATGACCACAAAAAAGTACAATTTCCTTGCCGGGAATACACACCTTTTCAGCGGAAAGCCATTGCTTGGAATGTATGTCATACACATCCAATCCCTCTACACTGGGCACAGGCTCCACGACATATAGACTCGGATCCACGTGCTCAAAAACATTTTCGGTATCAGATTGGCCAGATCCTTCAATGTTGGGGTAATGAAGGCCATAGCAGACAGAAAAGTCTTTATCCGAGCGTGCATGGCTAGGCTCAACATTATACCCAACAGTCAAGCTCAGCGCACGATCACATATGCGCTGCATATGATGCTGTAGAGACAGCCAGTGAGACTTAAACTCGGGTGACGGCCACACCAGCTGTGCCATATCCCCACACGCCACGCGGAAGCAGTCGCGAACACTTGTGTGCTCGTATCCAGCATACCAGAATGGCTTGCCATGTTCATTGCGGTAAATGTATTTGCTCGTACACCCGTTCTTCCAGTCGTTGTCGTCGCTTGTGAAAAATGTCTCAAAGTCCTGAAGCACTTGACTATGGGAATGTTCTATCGCCTTGCCAAGTTCAGTGAGAACCACAAACGAGTGTCGCTCCATCATTTCCAAGAACAGACCGCGATTTTTCCAGTTCAATTCACTCAGTCGCAAACGTGGCACTTGCACTGGATCGTTCACAGCGTTTTCCGGTCTCTTTGGAACAATATTTTCGTTCGTATCTTGATTACTTGCATAAAGACAGTAGTAGCTAGCAGCCACACTGGACAGGGGGAAATCAGTGGAGGTAACAGTCATATTGGTGAGACCACACGTTTGTGCGAATCAAAAGCGTTGAATGGAAAGGGTAAGTATATGTAGCTTTAATACAAGTAGGCTTAGTATCTAATTTCTTCGTATGTTACTTCACATGATTTAGACATGAGTGTGAATAGGGGTAGAGGGCCTTCTTGAAGCCGCTAAATCTGGTTTCGCTTTGTGCTGATTAACATCAGAGTGCACCTGATTCATCCCCCCTCGACATTCCGGCGTGCGTGGCTTTCGTGGAGTTTTGCTGCTTGGCAGCTGAACTTTTCTAGCGGCGAGATTGCGGTTGCGCTCTTCTAACATGCGCCGTCGTTCCAGGTTCCAAGCCTTTGTAGCGGCAAAACGCGCCGATTTGTCGTAGTTCATGTATCTTAGAGTAGATGAGGAACTCGGCGGAGTTCTATTAGATGGGGATGGAATTACCGCACTCCGTAGCGACTGGGATGAACCGCGCTTTGGCTTGGGGACTGGAATCGACGACTCTGTCGTTTTGGTGGATAGCGCCTTGTTAGCGGACGCAATGCGCTGGTTTAGGACGCGCGAGGTTAGCTTGGCGTCTTGCACTCGTTGGAGCGTTTTGGAGGGCGTCGAGGTTCGTGAGCGGTAAACAATGGGTTTGACGAGTTTTGAGACCCCAGCACTGATCTCGCGTGATGCGTGCTGCAGCTCGGGCAAATAGATATCGGATATCGAACGAGCTATAAATTGAGTCTATGGAGCCCGTCGATGCAGTCGAGCAAGCCGACGGGCTAGGAGGCGCCGTCGAGTAGTAAGTGGACTTGAAGTTACTGTAGGAGTCATCTTCATCCAGAGTATCTATGGTGAGTGTCTTATAGTTGACAGCCTTTGAGAAGGTGTCCACTGGACTGTTGTCTTTCTCTTCTGCTGGCTCCTTGGGTTCTGCAGCCTTCGCAATGTGCAGAGTACTTTGCTTGGGCTCTGACGTGGCACAAAGAGGTTGAGTGTTCATGCGCTCAATCATTTTCTTCACCAACGAGTTGTCAGATTTTGGCTCTGTTGTCATCATGGAAATCGACTTGGACCTAACGCGTGGCTCTGTGGGGGCCAGATTGACTTGGGTCATCCGCTCGAACTTGTTAATGAGCTTCTGGACGTTCGTTGAGCCTTCCATCTTCTGCTTTTAATAAAGTGACCAAGCAAAACCAAAAAAGCGCTTGACAAAAATGGCTTCGTGTAGGTTCTCTAGCGTAAAATTGTAACTGGCAATTGGCTAGATATCTGCGCGTCTCAAGAAGCAGGTTTGGACCGTGGGATTAAAGATACTCTTCGGTGAAAAAATTGTCCGATTTGTTACGGGATTGCGTGCTCACGATTTCTTGTCCAATCAACGGGGAGGCCTTCGGTGAAAAAATTGATAAAAAATGATAAAAATACCGGCTGTGACAATTTCTTTTCGGTTTCGAATAATGGCATACATGAGTCCAGCCAATAGTGTACACAACTAGCACTTTTACTTGTGACAGGTTAGGCTCAGTTATCCTTAACTTGTATCTACGCTTCAGAATCCAAAGTGTCGGGCGGCGGCGACACTTTCTTTCGACGTTCGCGCTCTCGCGCGATTTGTTCCTGGACGAAACGGCTAAAGGATTCAGCCAAATCATCGATACGCTTTTCATGCTCGTGGTTTTGCACCGACAATTCCCGTTCCAGCTGCAGCACTTTGTTTTCAAAAGACGCGATCATATCCGACTTTTCTTTTAAGATTCTAGTGTTCTCTTCGGCCGCAACTTTTGCGCTCGTAGTCAAGACCTTAAGAAAAAGCATGAAATAAAATAATTAAAGAAACTGCAGGATAAAAATTTTAGCAAAACGAACCTGAATCCGTTCTCATTAAATTTTGTTTGCATCTGCACAATGCGGGCGTCCTGCTCTTCCAATTTCCGCAGCTTCAGCTGCAAGTTCTCTTCGCACCGAGATTTTTCACTCATCGTTGCAGCTAGCTGCGACTGCTTTTCCTGCAGGATTTTAGCATGGGTTTTAGTCACAGTTTCCACTTCAAGCTGTTTTTCATCTCGTGCTTGCTGCAGTGACACATTCTCTTGGCGAAGCTGAAGGATCGTCTCAAGATGTTTTTCAACCTCCCGCTCGAGATGCTGTCTTGCCTTCTTCACCTCGACGACTTGAGCTTCAACCGACTCAACGGACCGTTGAATACGCTCTTGTATCTCAATTTCCAATTGCTGTTTCTGTTCTCCGATTCTTTTTTCGTGCTCGAGTTGACAATGCAGTAATTTTGCTTGAAAAGCTTCGCACTTGTCCTTCAGCTCTCGTCCAGTTCGCTCGCTTGCGTCAAGCTGTGAGGACGTATAGCTGAGTTGAGTCTGTAAAGATTTGACAACCATGTCATCCTGCCGCTTAGCCGCGCTTAATCTACTTTCGTGGTCCGATATCAACTTGGCTTCCTTGCGGGTATATTCCAGCTGGGCATCATTCATCACTTTCTGTAAGTTCCGAATTTCTTCTTCCTGTGTTCTACCAAAAAGGAATTAGGGACTACACAACAATGTTCGTGAACGTGCTTTTATTACCGGATTGCGAGAGATGTACGGTGCAGTTCATTGTCGAGAGCAT
>MIQA02018587.1:0-15668 GCA_001887855.2 Sclerospora graminicola
TATAAAAATGTTTGATATATTTACTTAATACAATACGAGTCGTGCTAGCATGTCCTTTGGTATCTTGAGCGTCAAGGTGGGTCTCAATATCAACTCTGACTCTTCATAGTAGTATTTTTCCCACTCTTGTCAGCCCGTGCACATATTTGCATCGCAGTATATGCTTTGTATCTACCTTGGTACGATGGCACCTGTGTCGGTGCCATCAATACTCCTGACGTTGCCGCTTACGTTTCGATCAACCGCAAGCCACGCATTCTAAGCGTCTGTCAGCTCCTTCAATCGAGCTAAGATAGGTGCCTCTTGTGTCGGATCTAAGCTTCGAGCAAATAAGAGCTGTGATTCACAACATGCACAGAGTAGCATTAACAAATATATTACCAGTACATCATAATTTTGAAGATGCTGTACCTGCTCCACGTCTTTCAAAGAAAACAAATGGCCTTCTCATTCCGCTCCTTCTCAACGCCTTTCTTATATAACGGGCGACTTGCAGCGACAAACAGCCGTCTACGCCCTGGGTAATTTACCCCCCTGATAAGATGTCATTCGCGCAATCATTTCACGGGAAAGCGCGATTCCTCCCATGGTTGCCTTCATGACTGCCGTTACCCATGCCCAAAACCAGTGGGCAGTGTATGCTCTTGGAGTTCATTCTTCAGATCAGTAACGAAGCCGATCGCATTACCATTGCGCAAGAACCAGCGATTTGTCCCTGGTGTCGCGGCTTCATCTTGGAAGCGACGGACAAAAGCAATGGGCGACCCTCGGAGGTCTCGCCTATAATGACCAGGCACCCTGATAGCCAATGGCTAAATATATATATATATAATAAAATACATCCCCGTCGTCCTTGCATCCTTGCATAAGTGGGTTACGTCGTCCTTGCATAAGTGGGTTAAGAATCAGCCAATCACACACCGGTATCTTGATTCTTCAACCTTGATTTGTGAACATTGTATTTTTGCACCATGTTTTACCGATACGCTCGAGACGTCCTCCGCCTCCTTCAACACACTGTATAATAAAATACAGTCTTAGTAGCCCGTCGTCCTTGCATAAAACATCACCACCCGTATAGTGTGCAGGGTGTGTGGGGTATATCTGGGGGTTTGAGAGATGGCTCGGCTGGCTGCCGCCCGGCCATAAACCACCAAACCAAAAAGAAAGCAAACGTACGAAAATATTTGTTTCGTTGCATTATGAATGCTAACGAAGGCACAGAAGATGCAAGAACGCGCCGGAACCGCCTTCGGCGGGAACGCTGGGCTGCCCGTTCGTCCGCTCAACGCGACCGGGAAAACGCGTTGCGGAGGGCAAGGGCAGCAGGCAGACATGCAAGAGAAGCAGAGGAGGTATGTGCCGAAGGCACGGGTCTTTCCTAGTACTGTATAATATCAACAGAACCCTTACCCTCGTCTGTGTGCTTGTGTGGACAAAACCCTAAAAACAGAGAAGAAAAATTAATAACAGAGAAAGCTCATTAATAGCGTAGAAAAGATGGCAAAAACAGAGAAAACGCACGAAAAACACACTCATTCGTATCAATAACAGAGTAGGGTGTCGATAAACACAGAAAGGACGGGGATTAGGTCTGTATAAGCCAATAAGCGACCGGTGCCGGTGCGGGTCGCACAATAATCGTGGGCCCGGCCCACTTAAAAATTGGTAGAATCATACTTCGAAATTACATACACTAAACAAATAGCATGCGTCAAGCTTTGAAGGCAAGTTCTAATTGTTCGGCTCGCGCTTATGCTAGCGCCACGATCAGCGTGCCTGTGTGTTTTCGAGAGGTTGTGTTATAGCGTAACACTAGCACTCGAAATGACAATATCGAATAATGCATACAAACTTGCATCACTTGTTTATCGTTATTTAATTCAATATTAAAACCTATCGGTAGCCTGTTTGCTGGGCCGGTTTACTCTCACCTGATACATCCTATTTCCTTAATCGTCGTGCTTGTGCTCTCTGTAGACGTTCATAACACTACCACTCGAAATGACATAGAATAATGTACAATTAATTTAGTTTGCGTTATTTTATTAAAATTAAAATTAAATCTAACGCTATTATGTTTGCTCGGCGTGCTTACTCTCATATACTAATTATATTGCCGCAATCGGTATCTGTGTGCTTTGTAGAAGTTGTGCTACGGCGTAACACCAACAACAACCGAGATGACAATATCGAATAAGGTACAAATTAGCATCACTTGTCATGAATTTATTCAAATTACTGCTACTGCTATTTTATTTGCTGGGCCTGCTTACTTTCATCCACTACATTATAATCCCGCAATCGACATGACCTCTAGAGCGTGCACTATTACAATGGAATATGGGTTATGGATAAAAGGACCAGACCCACCACCCAAACCCATGAAGCCCCTACATGGTTACCCTATTCCCGCTTTGTCCATTTTTGATGAACTTTCTCTATTATTCATTTTTCTTTCTCTGTTTTTCGAGCTTTCTCGCTTGTGTGTTGGTGTGCTTGTGTGTTTTTCACAGATTTCTGTGTGTTTTTCATAGCCTCTCTCTGACCATAGGGGTAGGATAGATTGGTTTGTGTGATTTTCACGTCTCTTGTGTGTTAGTCACATCCGTCGTGTGTTTTTCACACGTTTATGTGTTTTTCACAGATTCTGTGTGTTTTTCATGTTCCCTCATACTTTTTGTCCTTTGCGGTGCTGTCCTGGTCGCAACATTATATTGAAATGTATTGACGCACAGACTCAGGTCCGTTCCAACTGCTCAAAATACGTTCCCAAAACACGCTGGAAACTACCTTGCAGCACTAACAAATTCTCGATGATATCAAAATCGATTACTTGACATTGAGCTGCTTGGTTTTTGTTTTTGGATGAAGTTAGAGAAAATAAATTTTTATAAAGAGGCAGATTAATAACACATTATCAGTGATGCTTTTCTGCTAGACGAAGCTGCTCTTTGCTGTCAGTAGATTGAGCTTTGCATAAATAAACCTGCAAACAAGATGTTGCAGCACCAACAATATGAATGCGAGTAATTCAGGGGAAATGATGCCTCTTGGTATAGCTGAACATCTAGTTGAAACCATGGAACCGGAAGCGCAAAAACCGCACCTTCAGCAAAACGGATGGTGAAGATCGTGTAGACTTGTTATTCCTACTGTAGCTATGGCCATTACTCGCTTCTTGTTTATGACACACGTGTTATGTTTTGCACGCTGGGAATAAGCACACGACTATAGAAAAGCCACAGATCGTCTCTGCAAACCACCCACCCCCCCACAGGTTATAGTGATTGTAGACGATAAAAGCGTATTAGCGCTAAGATGTCTCAGCATTGCAAGTACTTAAGTATGTTTTAGAGTTTGAGTTCTTGGCGCAGTCTTCTCGATATGGTTCATGCGGAAACCTCCCTTTCTTCAATAATAACCAATCGCCAACCCGGATATAACCGCGAAAGGTGTTGTAGAAAAGGAATCAATACTCATCCAAAGCCGGCAAGGGCTAGAAGGAATATGTGGCCGCTCAATAAGTGCTTTGCTCCAAGAACTTAGCAAATAAGCGTACCATTAAATGTTCCCGATGTCGTAACATCGGGCGTAATCCTGGTATCTAACATGGTACATTCTGAAAATATGCCGGAATGGTTCATCAACAGGTAAAGAATTTTAAACGCGTCACAGCTCCTCATACTTAAGCTTTATTGAATAAACTACGTGCTACTGCACCAATAGCCAGGAGCTTGTGGTGAGGAGCAATCTACTAGTGCAGTGGTTGTTTGTCATTAACATTTTACAATCACTACAATCGTTACCAACGTTCTATTATGGTCGTGTGGTCCGCATTGAGTGCTCCATAGCTTTCCCTGGTTATCACGAGATGTGCTGGGAAAAGCTGATGGCCAGTCTTGTTGTTGCAACGTTGATTTGTCGCCTCCTTTCACCGATGCCCTCATACGAGAATATTTGGAGCCCCAGTCAAGTAAGTTCCCTCTGGTCATGCGCACCAGTCTTTTCCTGGCCCTCCTTATGGCCACCCTTGTGTCCTGCTGTGTCCAATCGTCCGGTGCATCCTCAAACTCATTCAAACGTCCTAAAGACACGGGGGACGTTACTCGTCTCCTTCGAGCGGATGCTGACGATGGAATTGAGGAAGAAAGAGGTTTTAAAGATATTGCCAAAGCAGCTTCGTCGAAATTCAGGCCTGGCACGAGCACGATAGACGATGCCGCTGCTAAAGCACTCAAAGCTGAACAGCAAACGCCACTTTTGAACAAAGTGTCGAGTCAAGATGATGCGTTTGTGAATGCTGCGAAAAGAGCAGATGGTGATCAAGTTGACGATGCTGTTCGAGGCGCGGCCGGAAAAGCGGACGACGCTGCCAATGTCCTAAAGAATGCAGGGAAAAACGCGGACGGTGTTGCTGCAGCGAAATTGGAAGACGTGAAGGACTTAATGAAAGACCCTGCGGTCAGGGAATCGCTCAAGAAACTAGATAAAGAAGAAACTAAGACATTCGCCAAACTTGTGAAGCAGACATCGGTGGCGTTGAAAAACGGGGATGATGTCCCAAAGGTCAAGGTCGTCAGCGACCCTAAAGAGGCCATGAAAATGTTCAAGGACTTTTATAAAGTCAAAGAAAACCAGAAGCGTATGCACAACAAGATGCCTGCGCAGGTTTTCAAAGCTGCGAAAATCGTCGACAAAGATGTTCCCGACAGTCTCGTCAATACGCTTGTGACGATTGGAAGAAATGTCGATTCAGAGAACAAAGCTAGCATGAAAAGGCTTTTAACATTCCTGGCGATCGTTGGTGCATTCCACTTGGTTATTTGGCTGTTTCAATGAACCATCAACAGAAGGCGGCCGTGGCCCATTCTAAAGTCAATTCCAGTTCGTCGGCGAGCGAGTAAAGTCTTCTTCGCCCTATCCATAGAGCTAAAGCACGGTCCGTGAACATTGCTTACTTTCATGTGTTATATCTGATCATCGCGTACATGCCTTCACCCCTGAGAGCTGGAGCAAAAGCTCCCGATCCACCGCTATTGGCTTGCTGGTGCTCGAGCTTGGATGGCGGTTTAGTAGACGATGAAGCACTTGGTGAAGGTCATGTCCATGTCGTCACTTTTGTCTGTGGATTATAATCATACGAAGCGAAATTCCGAACGATTGCAACAGTAGTTGGAGAAGATGGAAGTCATTGCCATGAGGACTAACTTGAATTTGTAGATCATTTGTGTACTTTTTGGACGGCATTTTTCCGTAAGTTTCCTAGCTGTTCAATATACTATGAATCTAACAGAAGATATGTGCGCTATACATGCACGTACTTGACTTAGAGATCTTGGGCCCGGCAAACGTTAATGCGCTTTCGTTTAGGCAACTCTTGACGAAGTTCATCAGGTCCTTTTTCGATAGTATAATGATCGAGCTTTAGCTGCGAAATGTAAGGCTTAGAGCCTTCAAAACGAGTCGTTGGATGTCCCTTGTGGAAGAAGCCAAATGGTGTACTCTCGAACTTTCCCTTGGACCAAAGTTGCACGTCCAAGTTGTCCGGACGACCGAGTTGGCCTCCACTTTTGTCGCTTAGTATCTTAGCGCCATCCCACGCACTAGCATCCTCTTCTTTGCGTCGGCGAATGGTACGTTTCAGTGGATCATCCACTTTGGTCCGGTGTTTGATGAAGGTTGCATCACTTAGTGGATTGTATTCCTTTTCATTTATAATGTCCCGAAAAAGACCTCCCTTCTCGTTCATAACATCCAAAAACTTTTGGTACGCTTGGGCTTTATCAGCACAGCGCTGTTTATCATTCATGGCCTGTACTTTGCTCGATATTGGATCATTGAGTTTGTGGTAAACCTTTTCCGTCCACTCTTCGTGCATGCGAGAATATTGACCAGCTTTGGCTACTTGTTGCCGCTCTACAATGTCGTGGAGCTCATTCACTAAGAGTTTTCCATTCTGTAAAGATTCAATCGTTCGTTATACAGTCTAGCATTTAGTAAGAGTAGTGTTTCACACATACTTCCACTTCTTGTTGCAGTTTTAGAAATTGACTCTCCTTTTTAGTTTTCTTTCGTTGCAAACTGGTTGCAATCGTTTCCGCAAGTTTCTGTCTCACAGCTTCTCGTGCTGTTCTCTGGAGCTCGTACTTCATAGCTGTTCGTTTCTAAGGGCCGAGTAAACTAGCAATAAGTGTTTCAGTATAATTTCTGATTAAAGTATTTCATACCATTTGAGCTTCTCTGGATGCTACTAACTTGCTGCTGAGACTGGACGACGAAGAGCAAGATCTAAAGAAGCAGCATGAGATGGAAACGTCACTTCTAATGGTCTTGGTCAGTAAGTTCTTGCTTACTTTAATGAAAGAGAAGTAGTGAGTAAATCTTGACGAAGCGTTTCGAAGTGCTCGGAATTGTGCACGTGGATGCTCATCGTAGCCAACACAACTCTTCAACTAGCGATGAGGTCGAAGAAAGAGGGAGCGTCGACGTGTAGAGATTGAAATAACGCTACGCTATATTTGTCCATGCTATTGAGCTAAATCGAGGCTGGTCTAAGTACCGTAAAATGCATGTCAAAGGCTGTTTCCACGGTACTACAAAACCCTGTCGAAATCAGTTCTAAATTTGCTTACTAACAGCCCCTTTCAAGTTGAAAGGGTTTAGGGCTAACAAGATACTGGAAATGCAGAGGACGCCAGGGTCATTAGTGGACCCGGGGCCGCAACAGAGCAAAAGCTCGAAGGACCCGCTTCTTTATATACCGGATCCCACCTCTGCCGGAGGAATTGTGGACGAGATAGTGGAGGAATCACAACGCTCAGAAGACGATTACAAGTCGCAGGAACTAGCGAAGGATGAAGGGTCACATGAGATCCAGATACCGGTACCATCGGTTCAATCGGAAGTTGAACCGATGGAAGTGGATACCGGTACTCCACTGGAATTGGCAAAGGCTATAAATAATCAGATGGCCGGAAGTATATCGGTTGATGAACGGTCGGCACCTACGACGGATGGAGTACAACCTGAAAGCATGAGCACGCAGGCAGAGAGTACTACCGATAAACAATCCTCGCTAGATCACGGAAGCATGGAAGAACACCAGCCCTCACACATGGAAGCAGCAAGTATGGCGGAGGCGTTGAAAACGGCGCTTGAGCACACGCCCAAGATGAAACCTATCGTTCAGTCCTGGAAGGACCTGATGCAGGAGTTATATAACGCGATTTTTGTAAAGGCCAAAGGACCTATGTCGAGGTTGTCTGAAGCCGCACAAAGGCTACCGAAGTTAAAAACACAAGAACTGGACCGGCTGATAGATTTGTTTGAACTATTGGTCGTCACAAATAAGCACGATTGGAAGGAGTGGAAACAGCAGGTAGTTGCAACGTCTTTGGTGGCACAGCGGTCAAATCAAGCTCTGGAGACACTACTGTGGAAGTTAATTGGGCAGGAGCAAGTGAAGAAAGCAGGTAGCATACCGCAACCGCTTCAGGGGTGGATCTCCAAAGTAGCGGGATCGATGGAATCAAATGGACTGAACAAAAATGCCCAGAAGACGTTCCTGTTTAACAAGGAGAATTTTACGCAGGAACAAATTTCCCATCTAAGGGCAATTTGTGAGAAACAATATGGTAAATTTGCCTCGTTACAGCCCAGGCCCGGTACAGGTGACGAGTGGAAAATTGTACAAGGACTGGTGGAGGGACACATTGTGGCACGCAGGATGCCACAATTTATAAAGAGAATAATGAAACTGGATGACCAAGTAATAATCATATGTTATATTTCCATTTCTTCACAAGGGAGGCAGCGAAAAATTATGCAGGAGTAAAGGTCCCCTTTCACCGATTTGATCACGTGCTGCAAAATCTCCATCAAGAAAGGCGACCTACAGAGTTGACGGTATGGGATAAACAAGTCGATGAGAATGGAGATGGTTTCGGTCAACAAGGATTTTATTCGTGCATTTTAAAAAATGTCACTCGATCGGTCGATTTGCTGAAACTAACTGGATTTTTACGTACGATACTGGATATGGAATTTCAGCTGGACGATTTGGATAAAGGGGGTCCGTTTTCGGAAACATCCACATTGTGGGAGTTAATTGTGGAGGCGGATGCCTGCCCACCGGCATTGGAAGGTGTTAGAAGAATTTTATGGTGCAATATGATGATTGTTGTGGAACACCCTACAATGAAAGGGCGTAAACAGTGTTTACGGTGTGGAGAAGTAGGTCACCCAATGCGGAGATGTTCGACTCCATTGGAGGACCTAATTAAAACCAATTGTATCCAAGTTACGCCGGCAGCACTCGCGAAATTAAAGCTGCCGGCACCAACATTCCGCAGTATGGAAGAGTTGAAGGAACAAGTGGAAAAGAATCGGGTAAGCCAAGAAAAAATGGAATCAGATGCCACAGAAGTACCGGGTCTGGATCCTACGGAAGCAGGTCGGGATAACGAGCAGACTAAACAGAGTAACTGCGAGGAAGAGGGTCAGGATACCGCACAAAACGATACGCGACAAGCTAGGGACAGCACTCGAGACACAAGTAACAACGAAGAGGACTCGTGGATTCTAGTCAAGAACAAGAACAAGAAAAAACAAGACGGAAGACTGAATGGGAGGACGAAAATATCGGCAGAAGAGACAGACAAGGAAGAGATGAAGATCAGGTCAGTTGCGGAGAGGAGCGAAGCGGATCAAGGAAAGAAAACCCCCAGAAAGAAGACGGGAAGGAGCAACAACAAAGCGGCAGAAGAAAATATACAGAGGAAAAACACTGTTTCTTTAGTCTCGGAGGGCAAGCTTAAGAAGTCAATACAAATGCTTATTGATGAAGTGCAACAATTGGAAGGGACTTTGGACTTTAGAGGGTTTGAAAGGAGGAAAAGATCAAGTTACGACACTATTACTTCAGCGACTGACATGATTGAAGCATTATCACTACGACCAGTACAGACGCCTGCAACTGGTAATTGCCAGGTGTATGCTGTCTGCCAGGCGTTGGCGTCATCAGTACTGAGTGGAAAATTATCTTACATTCTGGAACAATTAGCCGGGCACATAAAAGAAGGAAGCTTCGAACGAGCCATGATGGATTTCGATATCAAATTCCCACCGGGGATACGGAAGCAAACACTTCTTGGATTAGGACGGGGATACCCGAGAATTTCAGCAACAGAATCCAAGAAAGCATTTCAACAATATTTTAAGGAATTTGCTCAGAGTGGTTCCAAATTATCAGATGGAGTTCCCATAACTGCATGGGGGAGCAATGATACTTTAGCAAGTATCAGTACGCTCCTGCAGAAAGATATATATGTGATCAGCTCACAGGCGGAGGGACCACCAGGAGTATTGCTCTTCTCACCAGAGGTGCGGAAAGTCAAAGCACGAAGTTACGCTATGAGTGGGGAGTACCCAATAACTCCGGAGGCATTTATTGAAAAAGTGTTGGAACAATACAACCAAGCGGCAACAAAACAAGATTGTAAACTCCTGCCTATCGTGCTGCAGTTCAGAGATCAGCATTATTCAGCACTTTTATGGGGGCGGAGGGACGGTGCGTACATCGAAGACGAAATAATGGAAGTGGCCTCAAGTGACGACGATGATTTCGACGACGTGAAAATGGAGGCTTCCAAGGAACGGGTGGAAGAGACCAGTGGGGCGGAAAACCATCATAAGAACACGTATGGGTCAAACAACAGGCCGGACAAAGAGGGTATAGGGAGCACAAGTGATGAAACAGAACAGCATTCCCAATACAGTACCCTTTCACCTTGGGATCCTGATGGATGGGAGGGTGATATGGACGATATTCTTGAACGATTGGATGGCCCAACCATCCATCATGATCTCAAGTGTGAAATCAACCAAATTCTATCAACCAACGATGCACGGATGGGAGAATTGTTACGATTCCTGTCCGAAACAGTAACGAGGTTATCACTTCCGGAACAGGAGCAACTCCTAACAGCGGATTTAACGGATGGAAGGACAAGGGATAGCTATATGCAGCGGTACGGTATAGCAGAACCGATACTACATCAGTGGGTCAATAAGATCTGGTTAAACCTCAATAAATCTCCCCCGTTATTGATGGAACAAGTGGAGTCCGGTTCAGAATATATTCCAACGGATGCATCGACAAGTCAAGATGGGGTGGAAATAATTGATGCGACAGAAGATTACAGTAATAAACGGGTTTGCAGACGGGACCAACACGTTAGTGAACCAGAACACGAACCCGATCACGGCACACAAAGGGAATTAATTGACGACTTAGCGAAAAAAGAAGAAGAGCCGGATACAGGTATCACAACGGAAGCAGAGTGCGTATTAATGTGGGAAAGAGTACAGCCCATGTGGGAGAAGAATACCGGAATTAGTTTTCCGAAAGCGACCTCAACTAAGGCAATCTGGATGAGAGCAGCTCAACAAGAATCGAACAGGATTCTGCATTTACTCAAAGATGTGCCAGGGGCGTACCATATTTTGGAGAGCGTAGATCAGTCAGTTCTGGTAGAATTGACAAAATTATGGCGAGAACAGTGTTGGTCACAAATGGTGGCTATGGGAAAAGTGCATGGAATGAATGATATTCCGGCTAGGTGGTTCGAAGTGTGGGAAAGCAGGTACAACCAAGTGGCTACCCCGGCAGCTAGAGCTGCAATAATGATCAGTTCCCAGGAGTGGACACGATTACGGAGAGCAAAGTACGGGGGAAATCAGATGGTGAAACTGTTAGCACCAAAGCAGATGTTAAAGCTAGCCAGAAATTTGCTATGTGCGCATCTATTTGCAGAGGGACTAGCAGCTTTGGTGAGCGAGGATTATCACCCAGTGGATTCGATTGTGACGATGATACATGATACAAAGACACTTTAAAACAAGCACCCTACAGCCCGGATACTTGGACAAAGTGCGTGCCGTAGAAAATGGGCAACAGAATGCGTGGAAGGACATCACCCATTTTATTACCTCGGAAGTTCCTCCAAGATTAACAACCATGAATGATACCCAGCAGGGTGCCCATTACTAAAGGCCCCTCAACGGGCTCTCTCCCAGATCATGGGTATTTTCAATTGAATCAATCGGAGACATTTGTTAAATTGAAGACAATGCAGGATCTGGAATACAGGTCGGATGTGAACGAAGAGATGGATCAAAAGCGATTACGAACCCCCCACATAATTACGCAAAATGTCAGGGGTTTCAAGAAGGAGTCCATACGTGACTGGATGGTGACATGGAAGACGGGAGGGAAGGACTCACAAGCGCATTTTACGTTGATACAAGAGACACATGTAGCGACTCAACAAAAATTTGAATTTGTGGTGACGTTGTGGGCACAAATATGGGGCAAAGCAAAGCACGAGTCGACGCATGAACTTTCGTATTGGAGCAGGTTTCCGCTCAAACAAGGGGGAGTGGGAATACTAATCAGACCAGATATTGCAGAGGAGGTACGGCCATGGATGAAACATAAATGGTCAAATCGTTTCATAGCGATCGAATGGAGGGGATCAATAATTGCGAACGTGTACGGACCATCGAGTGATGTCAAGTTACAAGAGAAATTCTATGCGGACCTTGGGGAGGTCTTGTCACAACAATCATCCAATTTAATTATTGGAGGAGACTTTAACTGCGTCGACATGCCGGTGATAGATCGAATGGGAGGAACAAGAACAATACGCCCTGAGAGTTTGAATTTACAACGATTTGTCCAGGACCGTCGGCTTAAAGATGCTCGGATGCTCATCGGTTCGGCACTAGAGGATACTCACTTAGCGCCTATACACCATTTTACATATTGGAGAGGTGGTCAGGCAAGCAGGATAGACAGATTCTACGTTTCTGAAGATTGGGTACCGTGGGTTACCTGGGTAGACGTATCACTTCCCCAGGTATACTCAGATCATAATCAAGTAACGCTATTTTTAAAAGACCCCGAACAAGTGCAGAGCAGGGGAAATCATCGGGTAGTGATTTACCCCTTCAAAGGGTCGCAAGACTTAATAGGAACTCCAGGGGTCGAATCGGCGCTGTCGAAGTATGTGAACCGAGTCAAAGCAGCGTCGGATTGGGATACGTGTATATCCAACATCCTGGATTATTTTTTTAAAACGAAGAGGCGATTAGTAAAACGGAGGAAGAGAAGAGTCCACCAATTGAAAAAACTAGTGTACGATAATGCCTCATCAAGGACGCAATTAATCACCGGAATATCAGACGCTATGCGACAGGAAAGAAGATTTCGATTGGGAAAACGGCTTCACCGGACACTGGAAGACGTGCGGTGGCTTTTCAAAAGGACAGCTGTTTGGGAACGTGATCAAGTAGTATCGGAAATTTCTGAAGGAACCGGGCAGTATTTTAGACGAGATGACTCCATCCCGGATAAATTTGCATTGACATGGCGGTCAATACTAGGCCGCAGTCATCGGGAAGTACCGGAAAACTCGCTAGAGGTTAACCTCTTGCAATTCATGAAAATTCCAGAAAGCAGGAAAGTCACGAAGCAGCAAAATATGGACTTGATGGAAGATATCCAAGAAGATGAACTCAATTGGGCAATCAGAAGTTTGGAACGAAGAAAAGCGGCTGGAATAGACGGAGTTGGAAACGATTTTTTCAAAGATTACGCGTCTTTAATGGTAGATCCATTATTGGTGGTATGTAATGATATCTTACGTGGAGCATTGCCACCAAAGTCTTTCATGAAAGCGCTGGTAATACCGCTACAAAAAAAAGGGGACTCAATCGACGCCCTGGACTACAGACCTATCTCACTTCTTACTACTGGATATAAGTTGTTTGCTAAAATATTAGCACGAAGATTGCAAAGGTTTCTGGGGAATTTAATTGGAGACACTCAACAAGGGTTTGTGGCCGGTAGGAAAATGGACAAAGCGATTATCATGATGAAAGCGACCCTGAAGAAGTATGAACATTCGCAGAAACAAGATTTAAATGATAGCGCGGGTGTATTATTTTTGGATTTTAGCAAGGCTTACGATACTGTGGACAGGCAATATTTAATGACGGTTCTATCGGTTTTTGGATTTTCGCAGCAATTTATCGCATTAATGGAGAGATTACACAATGAGACGATAGCAGAGTTCTATGTCAATAAGGCTTTTTCGCGCCCAATCAAGGTGAGATCAGGTATCCGCCAAGGCTGCCCACTAGCACCACTACTGTTCATCTTGGCAGTGGAGCCGTTGGGTCTGGCGATCGCACAAGACATAAATCTACAAGGAGTGCGCCCATTTAAAAGTGAGAAAGCGAAAGAACATAGATTTTCGGCCTTTGTGGACGATTCCACGATTTTTGTACGAAAGGCGTCACAAGTTGAACAGGCGTTACGAGTAGTGAAACGATTTGGTGACTTGGCCGGGCTCAAAATTCAGCCACAAAAAAGTCACTTTTTTTTCTTACAAGCAAACCGAGTCCCAAAATCATGGTACAAAATACCGGTATTACAAACCGGAGAATCAGTAAGGTACCTGGGATACCAATTCGGTTGGACAGATCTAAGAGAGAAGAACTGGGCTCTGAGAATACGGAACATACAGAGGCGCCTGGTTACAGCAGCAAAGTGCGGCACAGCAGTAGCAGAACGAGTACAACTTTTCAATGCGATCGCGCTACCCGCTATACTCTTTACGGCGAAGGCGTTTGAACCAACGGAGGCGGGACTCAAGCGATTGCTACAACTTCAGAAAAATTTCATATGGGGTAATTCGACAAGCACGGAATCATGCCGTCATAAAGTCACGCCATATCTGTTGTTCACACCGAAGGGAACAGGAGGGATCGGCCTTATCTCTATACCGGTGGCAATACGAGTACAAAGATTGAAAATTGCTACCCAGTGGCTGATAGCGGCTCCAGATTGTTACCAGAGAGCCTGGATAGAGTTACTGGAACCAGCCCACAGAAGTCACAGCAATGTACGTTTCACACCGCTTAGAGGTTTTTCACTCTGTAAAGCAGTTGGGGGAGCAACATTGAAGCGAGGAGTTAACGTGACAAGGGAAATCTGTGAACAGCTAGGACCAAATACGGAGCAGATAACGGCTCTGAACGCTTACACACTACAGCACCTGCCAAGACTGCGAGCAATACAAGAGGAGCAATTGCAGAGGAAGGCTCATACACTTCTGCAAGGTGAAAGGTTCACTATTGAGATTGACTTACAATCAGTACACTTTCATGGACTGTTACCGCCTCATATGGTGCCGTTTTGGGGAACGTATGACTGGGGAGATAATCCGTGGATTCCAGAGACAAGGGCACCTGTATTACTGACGAAAAAATATGATCGGATTCCGGTGATGAAAATACGCGAACTAGGAATACGAAGACTAACTGCTTCCACTTATGCATGGCAGGTTTTAAGCGTAGGACCAGAGTCCCATACCAGGGCTAAAGTCAGCAGGTGGATGAGCGCAATCATCCTAGCGTCGCCGCGAGTGGAAATTGGTGAAATCATCGGAGAGGAACCGCCAATAACACTGTGTAGAGGGCCCGATCGATTAAAGGATTTTAATTGGCAGGTGGTGGAGTTAGGACGAATTCGAGGCAAAAGCCCAATGGGAGCTCAATGGGTGGAAGTAAGACAAGAACTGAACGGCATACACTGGAAGATTGTAGAAGACGAGTGTTTAAGTCAAGAGGGGGAGGTAGACAGTAAAGATCAACTAGTGGCCTTCCATGCTCACCCGAAGCTACATCTCATAGGGTGGAGTATACCAGACGGAACCTCAATAAACAGAATACCAGGATCCTTGAGGAAGCAGTTCCGGAAGATATATCATCGAGGAGTGGCGTCGGGGTTAAATGGACTAATGGCTACGTGGAAACGACATTGCAAGGACAATGACTGGTGGCAGAAGGTTCAAGATAATGAGCCCAACCAGGTATGGTCACATGATAATATTCTAACTAATTATCAGGTGTGGGTTATGTATCGTATGACTACAATGCAACTAAATACTTTTATTCCGAGACACATATACGAAAGACGCTGTTTGATGGACGCCCGGTGCCGGGGAAGCAGGTCGGACATATGCCATATCATGTGGGACTGCAGGCGGGCAAAGATGATTTGGAAGAAGCTCCTTCAACAATGGGTAGGAGTGGAAATAACGAATCAAGGGGTGAACACCTATCGAGAACACATCCTCAACAAGATGGCACCTCCGCTGGGAAGTTTGTTGACTCAGGCAATGATGTACAGATATGGTAAAACAGAGGATGACTTTCTGGAGTCATTTGATAGAATCTGGAGAGGCTTATGTGGAATATTCATGACGTGGCTATGGCAACTACGGAATCAAGTCGTTTTCCAAGGCATTATCAAGGATGAGCACGAGTATCTACGGTTCGTGTGGGAGCAAGGACGGGCGCAATTAGCGGCGGTTGCAGAATTCGAGAAGGCAAACAGAGACACAAGAGAAGAGGGGTTCCGACTTCAAGTAAGTTTAGAGTGCTTATTCCAACATCAGTCAGCACCAGAACCAGCTATCACGTCATCTACTTGTCATCATCAAGCTGCAAACCAGAGGAATGAGACGGTCTCGAGAACGCCAAGCGCTTCCCTGTCATGTGATATTCAGCGAATGCAAGCCAAAGACTCCACCTGTTCT
>MIQA02018589.1:0-21257 GCA_001887855.2 Sclerospora graminicola
TCCATTTTGTGCACCCCCAGGCTGTCCAGGACGAGGACTCTGCATGCATCCACGTCCGGGCGCCACACCTACGTCAAAAATAATATAAGAAAAATCATGTGAAAAACAATAATCAAATTTAATGAGAAGAAAAGCTTTTCTGCGCGTGACGCGACAAAACGATATGTAACGTACCTGGTCGATCCACGTTTGCATGACGGTATTGTCTGTGAATGCTTTCTCTTGAACCGTGCAGACAATACCGTCTTCATATGCCGACACTTCTCTGTTCACCGGACCATCTGGTACCCCGCCGAACACAACGAACGCGGGAAGCCTGCGACCAGAAGCGGACGCGCAGAGAAAGACGGACACTCTGAATGCGTTTGCAGCACCGCTTGCAACCAAGTCGACGTCACGAATGCCAATGACGTCAATAGTTCGGGAAGATGACATGTCTAACAGGACACCCGTCTGATCCATGTTAAATATATAGGGAGCCTTGTCGCCGTAGTCACACCTTGTAAAGATACCAGCCTCTTTGATAGAGTACTGAACGGCTACAACGAAGCTGTCCGCGATTTCAATAAGTCTGTCGCGCGTCTTCTTGCCACGGTGGGTGATACGTCTCACCGACAGCCGGTACTTGGCCATTAGTCGACGGACAAACTGGATCTTTGCGCCTTCACTTGCCGATCGCGCATAAAGTGGATCAAACTTACCAATCAGGAGGACTACACAATGAATGGTGACACACTTGGCTTTATTCTTTCGCATATCCAAAATCCAAATGTACAGTCTACACAAAAATTAGTAATACCGCATAGCATTATAAAACTAAATAACATACGTTTCTTCAAGGTCTTGATGCTTGGACACCGGCCCACGTTTTACGGCGACAATAGACTTGCTCTTCTTCCGCTCCCCGCAGCCTCTTCAATATCGGTTTGTCCAGCGGTACAGAGTCGAACGATGTTGGTGGGTAGTCTTCGCAAACGTACCGCTCACCGTGGGGCCGGTCATGTTGTTTAGGATTTTCAGGTGTTGTTCGTTGGTTGCATGGGGGCGGGAGGCGACCATGGCTAATGTTGGAAAGACAGAAGTGCTTTATGGCGCGAAAATTCGAACTCGAAGGTAATTGAGTTTTGCAGTTTTTATAATATCTATTTGAAAGGGGTATGTAATACAAAAAATATTTACACTTTTTACACCTGACAGTAGCGACTTTTGACGAGTGTTGCAAAATACTCGTACATTCCAGTAGAATTGTTTGAACAGTACTAAATCCGCGGGGAGCCATAGTAGCCATGATAAGGCCGAAGATTTAATATAATTAATATAATTAATATCCCTCAATATTTGTAAACCAGGGAAAACCTTAAGCTGTTCAGCTTTTTATTTATTTAAGTATGTCAAATTTGGTTAGTAAACCATGGAGACCTCACATAGTTTGCATTGGAAAACATTAAGCTGTTCAAGTTTTTCATTTTATTTATGTATGTCAAATTTGGTTAGTAAACCAGGGAAAACGTCGCATAGCTTGCGTAAGAAAACCTTAAACAATTCATGCTTTTCATTTTTGATTAAGTATTTTAAATTTGGTTAGGAAACCGGGGAAAACCTCACATAGCTTGCGTAGGAAAACCTTTAGCAATTCAAGCTGTTTATGTTTGCTTAATTATTTTAAATTTGGTTAGGAAACCAGGGAAAAGCTCGCATATCTTGCGTAGGAAAACCTTAAGAGAATTGGTTGTCTGGTTTGTATGATTGCTTAGACATTCTGTCCCGAGTTGTAACACCAAGTTTATTTCTTAAATAAAGGAATTGAGGCTTTGGAAGTGCCTTGGTAAAAATATCGGCTATCATGTCCTTTGTATTGCAATACGTTATAGTGAACTGTTGTTGTTCTACTTTTTCTTGTACAAAGTGATAGCGTATATCGATATGCTTAGATCTACCGTGCAATTCAGGATTATTTGCAAGTTTAATGCAACTTTGGTTGTCTTCGTGAATTATTGTTGGCTTTGTGGATTGAAATCCAAGTTCACTTAGCAGGGTCTTTAGAAATATTACTTCCTGCATGCAATGACAGAGTGCAATATACTCAGCTTCCGTTGTGGATAGAACCACAGTATGATGTTTTCGAGAAAGCCACGATATCGGGCTTTTACCGATCATTGTCACAAAACCACCTACAGATCGTCGAGTATCTGAGCAGCTCGCATAGTCAGAGTCTGAAAAAGCGGTAAGACTGTCCGTGAGTTGACGGGTAGTCTGCTGGATGGTTCCACCCAGAGTTAGTCCGTGGCTTGTTGTGCCATGCAGGTATCTGAAACCTCGAACTACTGCTTTCCAGTGTTCTTCTCCAGGGTTGGAAAGGTATTGACTTACTTCTCTCATGTAGTATGCAAGGTCAGGGCGAGTGCCTATCATAAGATACATGAGGCTGCCGACTGCCTCGCGATATGGAATGTCTTTCATCATATTTCTTTCAGCTTCTGTTTGAGGGCTCATGGCACTAGACAGTTTTATGCTGCGGTCAACTGGTGTAGTGACGGGGTACGTCACAATGTTTTTAAAGCGATCCAGGACCTTAGTAGCATATTTCTCTTGGTGGATGAAGATTGTTCGGTCTTTGCGGTTCCGCTCTATGGACCAACCGAGCAAGTACTTCACCTCCCCTAAATCTGTCATATTGAAACGCTTCTTCAAGGCAGATTTGATTTCATTGACGAGGGCAGGTGTTGGAGCGATGATCAGTAGATCGTCAACATAGACTGCAATATAGCATGTCTGATTATGGAGCGATCCGACAAAGACACATCGATCTTTGATGAGACGTCGGAATTTGATGCTCTCCAGGAATTTCGCGAGGGTTTGATACCACACACGGGGTGCCTGTTTGAGTCCATACAAGCTCTTCTTGAGCTTGCACACCAAATGCTCTTTTCCTGGGATTGTAAATCCTTCAGGTTGCTCCATATAAATTTCTTCATCAAGAAAACCATTGAGAAAAGCAGTCTTCACATCCATTTGGTGAATTTCATAGTTAAGGATTGCTGCGATAGTAAGAAGAAGACGAAGGACTTCCATTCGTAGCACAGGGGCAAAAATTTCTGTGTAGTCAATACCAAACTGTTGGAGAAAACCTTTTATTACTAATCGAGCTTTAAATCGGTCTACTTCGCCGTTGCCGTTGTATTTGACAACCCAGACCCATCGGTTTCGAAGTACTTTCCTTCCTGATGGTCGGGGGACAAGTGTCCATGTGCCGTTATCATCATGAGACTTGATCTCGGATTGAGCAGCATTGAACCAGTCTTCAGCATGAGAAGATGTCATAGCTTCGCGGAATGTACGCGGCTCGGCAATATAGCGAATAGCTAGAAGAGTGTAAATGAGATTGACCCGACGATGTTCGTCTGCAATATCCTCAGAACTATTTAAAAGAGGAACGGATTTTTCAAGGGGAATGTCATTTAGTTGATCTATGTCATCAAACTTGCGCTTGGTGCCTCGTTGGGATGGTTGTGTAATAAAACTATATGTTTGCTCGTTTCGGTGCAAAGCATCAGCCAAGGATGGCAAGTATAGTGATGTATTCGCCGGCTTAGATGCAACATTCTCTGTAGGTTGATGAGTTACATTATACGGTGTCGTAGGCAATATAATACGATCCGTATTTGGGGAAGTTTCATTCCTATTAGGCTGTTCTAGCTCTGCTGATCGATTTGATCTATCTAATCCTGATTCTGTTGGCAAAAATTTCAAGGAGGGGAATACGGTTTCGTCAAAGGTAACATCACGGCTGTAGATAATCTTGCCAGTGGAAACATCAAGTAGTCGAAAACCACGCTTATGATCGGATAGACCGAGATACATGCATATAGTAGCACGCGGAACTAGCTTGTCCCGATGTGTTTCTGGGACGTGGACAAAAGCTTTGCATCCAAAAACACGGAGGTTCATGACGGAAGGTTTCTTGTCATACCAAAGCTCATAAGGCGTTTTGTTATTCGTAACAGAGCTGGGGGTCATGTTCACCAGGTCGGTAATGTGGCGAACGCATTCAGCCCATAATTCACGAGGTAATTTTCCATCATATAGGGTAGCCCGAACGCGTTCCATATAGGTACGCATTCTTCGTTCAGCTACGCCATTCTGTTCGGGTGTGTATGCCATTGTAAATTGCGTTTTGGTTCCGTATTTTTCCCACAACGTTCGACCAAGTTTTTCATACTCTTTCGCATTGTCAGCTTGAAGAGTTTTAATTTCAGGGTCATAATTAATGGACGTATATTGGATAGTGTGAACATCAGAGCGAAAAACATTAAGCGCCTTGCGGCGAAAGTCTTCGTAGCATTCATATAATTCAGAACGAACTTTGATAATATATGTGACTGCGAAACGCGTACAGTCATCAATAAAGATTAGAAAATAGCGACAACCGGTTAGACTTGGTGTCGGCATTGGACCACATATATCACTATGAACCTTTTCAAGAGGAAATTTTGCACGTTCAACGATTTTATTTAGATTAAATGGTTGACGGTGTGACTTTGCTAGTGAACATGAAGAACATGTAATATCTAGTTGCGATCCTACTCCATCGAGTTCATGATCGATGATCGCTTCATTCTTAGGCAAAGCCTGTAATATACGAAAGTTAGGATGACCCATTCGTTTATGTAAACGTAAAATGGCTGACTTACCATGAAGGGTGATCAGAGCCGTCGGGTTACTGGTGGATGTCGACTTCGGACTCGCCATGAATTGGTACAAGTCGGCATGCGTGGCAATTTTGGCCTTCACGCTAAAATGTTGGCTCGTATTAATCGCGCATTGCATGCGATTAAAAGAAAAGCGAAAGTCTTCCTTCACAGCCGCAGGCACCGAAAACAAATTGAACTTGATTTCGGGCGCGTAGAGGACGTTGCGCAGCATGAGCGTCTGAGGTCGTCCCTTGGAATCAATGACCTTGAGGGAGATATCACCAATCGCAAGGATCGGGATTTGGTTCTTCCCACCCACAGTGATCCAGCCTGTGTAAGGCGTTGTCGTCGTGAACCACGCTTGGTTATACGTCACGTGGCGCGTACAACCAGAGTCGATAGTCCAGACCGGATCAACATCCGTGGAAGTCATTTTGGCTGTCAAACCGAACGTCGACACAGTAGCGGCGGTAATGGCAATCATCGCGCTGTTGTTGTGACGGGACTGATGGTACCTGTTGTTGCCTTGGTTGAAATTGCTGTTCCCACCATTGTAGCCACCGTTACCATTGTTGTAAGCATCACTGCTACCATTGAAGGTGCGCTGTGGGTTGTAGCCGGAATTACCTTGGCTGTTTCCACGACCAGAATTGCGGTTGCCTTGACCGTATTCACGCTGACCAAAATTACGTCTGCCCCCGTTACCGTTGCGGTTGGTGCCACGCGAGTATGGGTGTTGACGATTGCTGTGAACATTGGTCGAGTTGCGTCGGATGCTCATGTTATTGCTCGGCAACTTGAAGTTGGTAGGGATAACCGTGTTTGGTTTTACCTGACCAATCGACATGTGCTTCACCAACACTCGGCACGTAGCCATCGTGTGGTTTGAGCGATCACAGTACGAGCATATGCGTTGACTGTCAGTGTTCGAACGCACAAGGGCTTGAGCACTTGCAACAGGAGCATTTGATACCAGAGCACGTTCATTCTGGGTTTCAATACTTTCGGGTGTACCCCGGGATAGCGCGAATCTCTCTTGCGCGAGTTTCTTGGTCACATGGGACTCCAAGTTACTCTTAAGCTCTCGAAGAGGCAATATTTCACGGTTTCCGCGCCAAATGCGCATCTCACTCTCCCACGATGCAGGCATCGCGTTGAAGAGGAACACAGAGAAGACATTATCGTCAAAACTGTTGTTCAGTACGGTATTAAGACCGCTCATGGCGTCTTCGTACTTGAGAATGAACTCTGTCATGTCATCACCTTCCTGGTAACGAGCATTGTACAGGTAGTTCATAATACCGTAGGGATCACCGTAAGCCTTGGTGCCCTTGTATCGATCGCATATGGCTTGAAAAATATCATAAGCCTTGTCGAAACCCTTGACAATTCTGATATGCTTATCGTCAAGCGTTTTCATCAAGAATGACTTGACTTGAGCATTCAAGCGACGCGTCTGAGCAGCAGCAAGGAGAATCTTGTTTCTCGCTTTGGCTTTAGCCCTTGCCTTGGCTCGCGCCTTGGTCTTTGCTGCTTTTGCTCTTGCCTTGGCAACCTTCCTGGCATTCAGTGTTTCAAAGGATTCAACTTGAGCAGAAGTTGGGAGAACAGGAGTTGCAGGCTTAGAGACATCGTCGTTTCTATCTTGAACTGCCGAATCCTCGATCGTGAGTCGGCGGACGTCGGTCGATGCAACAAGATCTTCTTCGTCGTCGTCCAGTTCTTGATCCGGTTCCACATTTTTGTCCTGCGAGTCATTTTCTTCATCATAGTTGGAATCCGAATCTGGATCATCGTCGGTGACCGAAACCATGTCTTCGTCGTCATCGTCAACGACTGGGTTTAGCTCGTAGTTGGGGTCTTCAATGAATCGAAGCAAGTTCTTCCCGTCCAGGTATGCTTGAATCCGGGTCTTCCAGACGTCAAAGTTGTCGGACCCGGTCAGACGAGGAAAATCGGATGAGGTGGAGCTTGGGCTCGTAACCTGTTGAAGTGATAACACGTTGCGCGTAGAAGTAGGGAAGGTAGAGGAAGAACTTGCTTGTTAGAAGTCAAAAAAGAATTATATTTTACTTTTATCATTGAAACTAAGCATTATGTCTGTAGAGACATTCATGTAGAGTTCCTATACCTCAGTAGAAGCATTAGCACTTAATGTATATATGCACATATAAGTGCAAGTGTAGCGGATTCAATGCCTAATTCTTCAAAGAGTACCGAGGGTAATGCTTCTTTATTAGTTAAGAGAGGTAATTCTTATAAAGGGTAAATGTACTAAGACAAGCCGTTTACTCTACTTATAGGTACAGTAGTGGTTCTCACGAATCAAAGTATAATAGATACCTATTCCAGAGATTGAGACAATAGCCAGAGAATCACTAGATTTTGATTTACTGTATTGACCTTCCAAAACAGCTGGTGCTTTGAAGGAAAACAGATGATCTGGCTTGTGATTCGATACATCGACAGCGTATACAGTAAGTTCCAAAGGTACTTGATGACTTGCCAATTCAAACGATCATTTTAGATAGGCAATGGTTCTGTCCATGTATATAATAAACAGAGGTTGCAAATGGAAAAAAATGTTTATTTCAGCTTTTTCATCCACTGCCAGCTTGCTTATCGACCGTCTGCGTAAATTCTGCCACTCGCTTCTACTCTTCTTCTCAGGACGGAAAAGCGCGTACTCGCTAATAAATTTGACCGCGGGAACTAAACACGACCACGACACTTGGCTGTGCTCAATTAGGTTGCGCTTCCAAAAACTTTTGATGACAATCCGATTTTGACAGGGTCGTGGTATCCGATTGGAGCGAAATATACAATCCCCACGACTTTCATCGCATTGCGACGTCCCGAGAAGAAGCGGTCGTCATTGCCATTAAAGGAAACGTCGCTAGACATCAGTATGGTGCCGTTGGATGCAGATTTTATCGCGTATGGTATCAATCTGATTAAGAAGAGCCCGGAGCATGAAAACTATTTTAATGGACTTCAAGTTGATAGAATTATATCTAATGACGAACTGGTAAAGACACTGGATCTTGCTGGTCAGCATAAGTTCACGATTGCTGCGAATGGAAAAGCGAGTTACACGGAGAAACCTGGTGATATTGATGACCTGGCAATACCAGAAGGGTAGGAAGAAGCTCATTCAAGCGCTTGCAGCGAGTGGAACCAAGGTGATTGTCGTGCTCTTTGAAGGGCGTCCCCGTTTTCTTGGTTCGATCCCAGACAACGCTGTCGCTATCATCGACGGTATGCTTCCATGTGATCTTGGCGGACAAGCTACGGGGGAGATTTTGTACGGTGACGTGAACCCAAGTGACAAGCTCCCGATTACTTATCCGAAGGATCCAGCCAACATAAGTAACATTCCAATCACTGCATAAACAATCCGGGGATCTGAGAAGTGGACCAAGTTGAAGCTCACTCAATAGTTGAGGTTTAGTCTTAACCAAATGCATCTAATCACGCTCGAGCCCGATAGCAGCGTATTTGATATCTCCATCTTCATACGTTGATGATATGTCTAATGAGTACAGCTAAACTGTGGTGCACAGAGTAAACTAAGAAAGTACTTGTCGAACAACAGCTACACTGTACACAATGTATTAATATAAATCTCAATATAAAAACCAAATCATAAGAGCCTAAAACGTAGAACAAAGACGGGATACGGCTTGACTTCCTTGGTTATCGCGTAACTTGGAAAGTTGGCGACTGATTTGGAAAGTGAGCGAGTAAATAGAAAAGGACGCGCATCGCGGTTAGGTACAGGCTGCCTCTGGTGGTACCTGATGTTTCTCTAGAGTGGACCCAACTGGCATGCCATATGGTCTATAGGGAAGGACATATGGAAATCCAAAAGTAACCTAACAAATTTCAATTTAGTACGTTTAATGCCATTGACGTAGTCCTTACAGAGAATGGAGAAATAATGGATTGTCATTGGTCAGATTTATCATGCATCCTATCTCATCCTTGTCATTCAAAAAAAATGACAAGAGAAATGCAGTAGGTTGGCATGTGATTCGCCATAAAGACTGAAGAAGCATGCTCGTAATTGGCTGTTATTCCTGAGTAGAATGAGCTATTTTTAGTTTTAAACTGTGGTCGGCACACACAAATACTAGCTGAGAGATAACAAATAAAAGGAATAACTAGATGGAATAGAATCACAAAATGTTTAAAATGCGAGTTGTGTCACGTTTTAAGAACGGACCAATCTTTTATGGGAGTACTCACTCCTGTATACATTATTCACTATAAAGTTATATTGTGCTCTAACTTTTGAAATAAGCCAGTTCGAGGTCCTCACGAATGGTACAGGGAGGATGAATTTTCATTGGTCAACTCCATCACTCAACCTTCCACATTCTACCTCTACCGAGTCGTGGGGTTGCAGATTACGTACTTCAGACGGTACAGTAGCGGCTGGGAAATAATCCACACCCACGGAAAATTTAACTCGCACCCATTTCCCGCATCCATGAATAATTTCCCTTATTAGGAATTCTTTATCCCTTCCAAGAATTTATTGAAAGCGATGAGGAGACAAGTTGCTCAAAGAGCATCTCCACCGGTGAGTCTTAACGCCAGGTCGCAATGTAGGAATTAAGCCTCTGTGGCTGATTGGTGACGAGATTGTGCTCCAGATTCATGGTCGGTGCAGGTGCTGAGATACTACAATTGACAAGTCGACACTAGATTCGACAGGGTACTGACAACAATGATAAAAAATAGGGTGCCTCAACGCTATTTGTTTGTGCAAGGCATGCTGTCATGGCTCAACACATACGCTGGAGCGCAGCCGAGCTCTGACAGCAAGGGCAAGAAGCTGGGCTTTGACGACCACTATTTAATCGAGCAGAATCACCAAGCCGCTCAGGAAATGACCGGGAAATGGGAGCGGATTACATTTTCTGTGGGTGTGGGTTAGAGTTTCCCTCAAATTATGGCGACAGCATCTTGTCTGGTATTGTACGTGAAAGGGCACTCACGTGACTACTCTATCAAGAATACTCAGTGCTTGCAGATTTGCCGCTGTACCTACTATAGATTTTAGGACGGCGCAAGTGACTTTTTCCACAGTGCAAACTATTCATTATAAATAATATAAGAAGTAGGTCTGTTTCGACTTGTCTGCTTGGACGGCGCGTCGAACACGCCACCATTCCAATTGTCGTAAAGTTTATACAGTATCTAGGGATGCCGGTCAATGCCTTCAAGATGCAGCACCCGTGCGATTTGATGGATAAAAAGGAATTAGAGCCACAACGCAACACAACAACTGCATGTACAGAAAATTCCCACTGTACTCTCTCATTTTTTCAATCAAGATTCCTAATGACAAATCACTCGAAATAGTCTACAGTAGCTATTGTCCATTCACTTTATCGGGCTCCCTTATTCAAACGTTATAGCCCCTTTAGCGCGATGAAAGCGCTTTTATCGTTGATACTCTGCTTCATCGCGACAGCTTGTTCCGTTTGTGCCGCGGATATTCCTTCCGTAACCAAAAATCGAGCGGATGTGTCGACGAAGAGACTATCAAAGGTAGATACCGATAGCGACAATGAACGAATGATGCCGATTCCCGTAGAAACGTCGGCTCTGTCCAACTGGGAAAAGCTTAAGTTTCTGGTATGGAAAAACAGAAAGAGCTCGATGGTATTGAAAAAGTTTCAACTCAGCAATGATCCGGCCGAAACGTTGAGAAGCCCCAAGATGGCGCATTTAATGAGACTGTTCTCCGCCAACTCAGAACGACAGATGAAGCTGAGTCACCATTTGACGCAGCATTACGGGGATGGTGTTATGGCAGAGGCACTAGTGCAAGCAAGAGCATCCGAGGAAGAATCGACGAAAGCGACTGCCACGATTCTATTCCAACGACAGTTAGAAGGCTATCTCCAACGCGATTTATCTTGTGTCAAAGTGTTGGAGGAGCTGGAGATTCGCATGATTGACTTGGACTTTTTCGACCAAAAGCTGGTGGTATTGGAAGACTACATCAAGCTCTTTAATGCAAAAAACTCTGGTGACGAAACGTTAGCAAAGGTTTTAGCGTCAGTCATGGGGGGTGAAGACAAATTGATCCAGAGTTTGACAAAAGCAAAGAAATATATCTTCGGTCGAGACAAAGCCGTGGAAGTGGGATCGTCGTTGGTAGAACAATGGAAAAGCGAGAAGGATCTTACGCCAACTATCCTCTTGGATCGACTTCAGATTCGACAAAGCTTGAATAATCTCGAAAGCCTCGAAGCTGTCATAAAGTACATTCGTTATTATAACGGTATGAACCCAGATGCTAAGTTTTCACTGCTGTCGTGGCTCACAAAGGACATGGACGAGGCCGTCGTGGCGGTGAAGCTGGTCGTGGCAAAGAAAATTGACGCGACAAAGAATATCGCGACTGTGTTGCAGGAAGAGCAGTTCGAGAAGTGGCTGGAGGTCGAGGAACCATTTCACGCGGTTTCTAAGACACTGAAAGTAGCCCATTTCGACGACCAAAACGTGCTGGTACTGGAAGATTTCATTGCGTTCTTTAATAAAAAGAAAGCTGGGGGCGAAACTTTGCTGAAGGTTTTGACATTAAGCATGGGGGGTGAGGCCAAATTGTTCGAGACTTTGATAGCAGCAAAAGCGACAAGAGCCAAAGCCTTGCAAGTAGAAGGACTGTTAATCCAGAAATGGAAAGGCGAGGCGGATCTAAATCCAGAAATCCTCTTGGGTCGGCTAGGGATGAAACAAAGCCTGGAGAATCTCATAAGTTTGGAAGCAGTCATGAAATACTGTGCTTTCTATAACGATAAACATCCGGACAATAAGTTTTCACTGCTTACGTGGCTGACAAAGGCCATCGACGAGGGTGTCGTGGCAGAGGCTCTGTATAAGGCTAAAAGAGCCCAAGCTACGAAGAGAATTGCGTCTTCGTTGCAGATGGAGCAGTTTGAGAGTTGGGTTGCGAGTGGAAAGTCAGCGGATGATATTGTTGAGCTGCTGAAGTTGAAGGACGTCGAGTCGAATGTTTTTGCTAGTCGGAAACTTAAGATACTAAAGGCGTACATCAAGTTTATCAATGAAAAGAAGCCGCAAGTGAATCCTCCGGATCTGTATGGCGTCTTGCTGAAAGGTTTGGGTGACGGCAAGTTTGCCATTATGGTATCGGTAGCGATCGAATCAGCATCGGCTCAAGAAAGGCAGCAATTCAATAGACGTCTAAAAGACCTGTTTTCTCAGTGGTACGATGGCGGCGTCACCCCATCGAGTGCTCGCGAAAAGTTCTTTCCGAATCTTGACGAAAACGTTTTGAATCGAGTCGAGCTCATTCTTGGCAAGTACGAACGCTTTTACGCTTCAGGTGGAAAACGCGTTCGTTTTAACCTTAACGAGTCCTAATAGCGTCAAAGCACTCGAACATGTTGGGTCTACAAATCATTTTTTTCAGGTAGTATTAATATTGTCCTGTTACTTCCTCCGGTGCCGAAAGTTTCCCACTGTAAGTGATCTATTTCAACCAATAATAAGAATCCAACGAATCGGATTGGATGTAATAAAAGCCAAACCGTTTTAAAATCGATGGCCATGTGAATGAAGCAATCGCCTCTCCTCTTTCCGAATTCTCCCTCCACGGCTTCAATTGTCGTCGGATTGAGAGGATTCTTTGTGGATGCCGAGTATGAATGATGCAGAACAACTTGCCCATGTCAACGAGCTGCCAGTACGTTCGGTTGATGCTGTTTTGCCGTGCAGCCGTTGCCAGAAGCAAACATCGTAGCAAAGCCGTTATTGGTCGCATTTGAATGCAGTTTACATCATCTAAGTCAGCGAGTGCCGTTGGTGGTAACAACGTCTCTCCTACTTCTATAAGACGAATATTTATCTACATACAGCTCGCGCAAGCAAACTCCATATCCCGAAGGTCATGTTTCCTTGCAAGGTCAATGTAAATACCACTTCTTTCAGTAATTTTACCCACCCTCTCAAACCGATCCTTCAATTATTTGCACCGAAAGTTGCATGTAAATGTCTTTTTTAAAAGACATTTACATGCAACTTAATAACAACCCAACCTTAGAAAAGGGTTGACTATGGAGCTTGCACGCCAACACGCATGAGGGTGAATGGGACAGTGTACACGGTACCAGTGGGTGTCTGTTGAAGATTGTGCTATTCATTCTACGAAATTTCTTTTGCTTCATCATCGAATTCGGCTGCATTTATTGGAGACTGTAGTTGCCTTTGAAATTGGATAGCTTTTTTATGGAGTTCTTTATACACATCCTGTGGAGAGAGACTAAAGAATACGAACAGGGTTTTCCACAGGGGATGGAGTCAATAAATTGGCGTCAGCTTGATGATGACGGACGCTCAAAACCAGCAGCAGTAACAAAGCACGTGGATGAGAACAATTTGCACTTTGAGATGCTTGGGTTTGGAAGATGTTGGAGATAATAAAGCCTCGTTTTTTACAAAGAAGTAGATAAATAAGTTATTCATCTGCTCTTCATTCAGAATAACGTATGGACACCTCTACAAAACGAAGCTGCTCTTTGTTTCAGTGAATTCGGCTTTGCATGGATACAACAGCGCAAACAAGACTAGTTGAAACCATGGTACCGGAATCGCAAGAACCCAACAAGATATCGGATGCGTGTGGAGTTCATCGCCACCGAGCTGGACTTTAAGTAGCCAATTGTTCCCTCCACAACAACATAACCATTACTCACTTTTCTGGTTGTCTTGTTATGACACGCACGTGATGTTTTGCATGCTCCATAGTCATTCCCGGGTACTAGGGAGTAATAGACTTGCCATGCCAAAAATGATGAAGAAGCGGTACACTAAACTGTAACTTATCGAACGTATGCTTACCACTCTGTGGATCATCACAATGAAATGTTGCTTAGACACACTTTTCATACTAAAGCAATATAACCTGCTCTTCATTTACTCGAAGTATTCGATCATTTGTTCCGGTGTGACCTTCATTCATACATCAGCAAGAACAACGCAAATAGCTAGGGGCAGACATCCCCACACTTTTGCTAAGTGCTCAGCTAGCAACAAGGATCCCAAAGACATATAAGTTCGATCTGGAAAGCGTCAGCAAAGACAAACACAAGTAGCTATGTAATCCTGACCGCGACTACATTGGTCTTTATATAACTTTAGCAGTTTTTGTAGCTTTGGATTTCAGTTAGGGACTTTTTGCTGCTCTTACCTATACTAGTACTTGGATGGTACCTTTAGCTCGGCGCTGTCGCTGACGTTAAACGTAGAAGTTTCACATTTGCTATTGTGATATTGTGTTTACAAAGCATTTTATATTTATTTTACAACCACTTTATCCCTAACCCTATTTGGTGTTGAGGTTTGGATGCTGTGCAGAGTGGCTAGCCCGCACAGCCCTCTTCAATGCATGAACTAGCTAGCATCATTTTCATGACACCTCAGAAGCCTCATTGTTCCGAAAAACAGTAAAGATGATGCTAACAACGACAACAGTGTGAAGCTCATTCTCGAAAGCCATTTACAAAAGAAAAAAGGCGAAGAAGGAAAGCGAGTTCGTTTTTACCGTGACAAGGACAGCTTCGCACTCCACAAGAAATTCCAAAAGCGTAGCCTTCCAATTGTTCTACTTACTAAATAGCAGAGTGCTTGCTTCCTTCCGCTGAAATTCAACCCTAAAATAATATCTAATCTTCAATATCAGTACGTGTTTTGTCTTTATTATGGCCCGGAGCTATGGATAATTGGAAGGCTACGCTTTTGGATAGTTTCTTGTGAAGTGCAAATTCCTTTGTTCGCACGACACAGATAGATTCATTACTGTACGTTGTACCTTCTTTATGGTACAGGGGCATTAGGTCTTAGAGTGGCATTTTCTTTGAAGCCGCTTTAAGCGACGAATCTTTAGCGGGTTTAATCCCGCTAAACGTATTGTTGTTGGAATTTTGATGGTGTTTTGACAAAATGAAATGCCCGGCTAAGCAAATTTACAGTAAATTTTGTGCGCAACATTCTTAAGTTTCAAGTTTGGAAATTTTAGTTTAAGACTTTAACTTTATATAATGTACTTTACTTTTGCTAGCGACTAGTCAGCGCGACGTGAAATACAGCTCTTCCTCGTCGCATCTTCTAGTTTGGTACTAATACACCAAACGTGTCTGCGCAATCCTAAGCACTAATCGGTTTAGGTGCGCGGACTTAACGAGAGCATTTTCCAACAGGTTATGAGCCCAAGGTTCACGGGGATGGAGTCGCGCTACATAATTAGCCAACAGCTTGCTAGGCTAACACCAGCAAGGAAAAGAAAGTCCCCGGGCAACAGGGTGAAAGTTGTTTATCCCCGGTGTTTTCGTGTCACGACTACTTTAAAGTTTTTCTCTCGTCACGCTAAACCCAAAGTTCTCGTTTTACGCTTACATTGTGGAGTTTACGTTTCGCCTGTGGAACGTTTTCTTTCTCGTTTTTACGGTGGTTTTTGCGTCAATTGTCACGTAACTTTCTCGTGATTCTCTCGTGTTTTCTTGCGTGATCTGCTACGCATTTTTCTCGTGGTTTTTACGTGGACTACTGCGTTTTTTTCGTGATTTTTTCGAGAATTACTACGTGTTTTTCTCGTACGAAAATTGGAAGAACAAAAGGTGGAACTCTCTGTGCAGAGGTGCAAGCTTTGAGGGAGGCGTAAAAGAATCGAAAGGTCGGCTTGAAGCAATGGAAGAGGAGCGATCTCAAGGGTCCGCTCCCAGTGCGTACCCGGGATCTAAGAAGGGATCTCCAGTTGGGTCGGCCGCAAGTGTTTTTAAGGAAACATTGCAGACCCATGGGGCGCTTAGCAAACTTCTGACAATAAACGACCTAAGCGCCGAAGATGGTGCGGAAAGAGGTGTTGTCTTTCGTGCCGGTTTCGGGCGTGCGCGGCAGGAAAGGCAACCTCAAGTTCTACCACAGGGAGTGGTAGGAGGGGCGCCAACAGCAGGGCAGCAGGTGGGATACTGGAGGGGTTAAAATACCCAGATTATCCATATCGAAATTTTCTGGCGAAGAACTATACCCAGGCTTGGGATCTGGTTTCAATCAATGGGCCTATCGCTTTATCGAGGCGGCGAGTAGAGAAATATGGACCGGTTCTGTAGGCAAACTGGTGTGCGACGCCAGACCACCGAGGCTGGCAGTCCGGCCTCAAATGACAAAGCGGAGCGCATGAACCGAACCATTTTAAAGATGGCTTGGTGCATGATCTTTGGCTCCGGTGTACCTCTTGTGTTTTGGTCGGAAGCGGCTGAGTATGCTACCTACATACTCAACCGCAGCCCGACCAGGTCAAACCCCGACGGAGCCGCCCAACTAAATGTTAACGAACAAGTCAACGAGTGTGAGCGATGTCGTTGGTTTTTAGGTCGCCGGGTATGGTCTGGCGTGACCCGAGTAAGAAATTCCTCGCAAAGCTTGCCGAAAGGGCCCTAATATTAGGGGGAAATGATGAAACCAAGGGATACAAGGTGTTGCTTCTGAAGGACTGGGTTGTACCGACAGCCAGACACGTGAGCCAGATTGAGACGCTCACCAGAGACGTCAGTAAACAAATATCTCGCACTCTGGAATGCGAAGAAGAGGTCGATCTAGAGAGCCTCGCTCGGGAAAGAGCGAAACGTGGAAAGGCGAATGGAGACTAAAGAAAAGATGAGAAGAGGGCACCAGATAAGGGTGAACCAACGAAGTCCGGAAGAAAAATCACAAGAGCTCCGAAAACTTCAGCTCTCGAGAAGGAGAGACAAAAAAACGGTAAGAGCCAAGGAAAGCAGCAACTCGGCGGAAGAAAACACGGGGGACCACGAAGAAAATGTGGAACAAGTTGAAGGCATGCAAGATAAAGTCGCCTCCACGGAAAATGAAAGGGATTTACTTTTTTTTCACGGTTATGGATTTGAAAGGCCCCGGAAATGGAAACAATGCGTCGGTGCCTGACCCAACCAGTTACCGGCAGGCACAGGACAGCAAAGATTCCGACCAGTGGAAGAAGGCGGAAGCAGCCGAACTGAAATCTTTGGAAAAAGTCGGGACATGGGAGCTGGCCCGCAACTCGGAAGGAAATACCCCACTGCCTATAATGCGCACGCAAAAGCCCTTAACCTTACCTGTAGCGATTAGGTACCGATTAGTATCCCTAATGCCTTCTTGTAGAAAGTGTGCACTCCCTATCGGCTAGTATAGAGTACGGCTATCAGGAAACGCGTCCGCACTTTTTAGATGTCTCGTGTGTTAGTGTGGTGTAGTCGCTCTCAGAAAATCTTCCTGAGACGCGAACACCCACGGGGGTCCCAGACGACTGACTACCGGAGGGGGTACTCCGTCCATCCGAGTCATGATCCGATCCGGCTTGATGCCGGCTGGATCGGTCGCTTCCATCCGCTTGATCGCGACTGCGCGAATGTTGCATGTTGAAAGCTCACCTTGTGTACCCGTCAGTACTGGGTGGTTAGCTCTCCTGGTGGACCCTAGGGCGAAAAGTGTAAATCCGTCCAATAGGGAGATGAGGGTTAGGACTAGGGGTAGCTCCTGGGCGGAAATCGTCACCGGGGAGCTCGTCTGGCAATACACTTGAACTTTGTATAGTGCCGGCTGGGCCGAGAATAGTCGATCGGCCAGCTAAACCAATAAGACACTTGAAGTTTGTATAGTGCCGGCTGGACCGAGAATAATCAATCGGCCAGCTAAACCAATAACAATGAAGGGCGAATCCAAATGTGTATATGAGGCAGATACAACTCCACACTCTTCCACAGAAGGCCAAAATGTCACCACTTCCCAATACTTAATACCGTGTTCAAAACACGGGCGACTTGAGGTGAGTATACGAAGTCGCCGCGACTCCCGGTCAGGGGACTTCCGGTGGGTTAACTTAACCTTCCCCGGGCAAACCAATAACAGCAAGAGGGGACCTTGTTAGCCCTCTGCCGTGAACCAATAAAAGCGACTTGTGTCTAAGAAAGCGAAACGTATACTGATTTATCCTATGTCCAATACTCCCTTTGTGTAACCTACCTCAAATAACACGGCTGACCAGTCATGTACCTTACCCAACGCAACCCGGCTAACTCCGACTTTGTGTACCCGCCCGGCCGGTACACCAACCCCCAATAGTACCAACCCGGCCGGTACACCGAACCCATCTGGTACCAGTCCGAATGGTACATTGTACCCGGCCGGCTCGGCCGGATAGCCACCCATCCGCGCCTCTCGGCCGCTGACGCTAGCAATTCCTTGGCAGCCTCTCATACGATCCAGGTGCCTACTCCATCCACTAGAACAATCATCTTCTTTCAGGCTCCCTTCACTCCATCCTTACAAACAATCCGCCATCTCGGCCGTCCGCCATCCGCGCCTCGGCCGTCAAACATCCATAGTCCTCCCGTCTGCTCAGCCCGCCTGTCCGACTATCCACGCCCCTTGTCAGGCCCGCCGGTCCGATTTCCAGCCTGGCGCCGCCTGGCCGCTTGTAGACTTCCTCGGCGGCGGCTATCCGGCGCCTACATCCTTGGTCCGTATTTCCGCCAATCAGAATGCGCCCTTTGGAAAGTGCTTTGCCTTATTTCATAAGTCGCTTCACCACAGCCGCCCCTGAGTCGCGACACGGCCGCACAACGGTCGGGACACGATCTCACTCGAACTCACTTGACCCGATACCGCTCATCCATGCCTCGCTTTGGTACGTCACCCCACCACTTTATAACATCTCCATGAACTCGGTCGGTCTCCGCACCGGCTAGCAAGCATGCCCACCAATACTGACATTATCTTGATTCACCTCCAGTCTTGCAAATTGACAAGGCCAACGTCTGCCGTCTTGTTCTCGTGGACGACGACTCGCCTGCCAGCGGGGTGGAGATCGCAAAACCGCCGAAATCGTCTCGCACCCCCGATCTGGTGCTGTCGACCGCCGACGCCGAGGCTGCGCTCCGCGTCCACGGTCAAGCCTGCAGCGACCGAGACAGATTGAAAGCCGTCGTCTCTTCCCTTCGGGCGGAGCTTCGATCCTGTCAGGACAACTATGAAGCTCTGTCTCAGAGCTTCAAAACTTCTTGCGCGATGCTGGACCGCCTGAACCCCCGGGTCGCTGAGCTGAAACTCAGTCGCAAAACAGCGGAGGATGAGGTGGCCCGCCTCAGGGCCATTGTGGGTCAGCTTACGGACGCTCTACAACGAGCGGCCGCGCCATCCGCCCCCATCTCCGAAACGGCGGGGATGAAAAAAAGGCTGGACGTGTTGACCGCCCAGGTGGATAGCTTGGAGCATATCCAGGCCGACTTGGTCCGTCAACTCGCCGCTGCCAACCATTCGGGGTCCATCTCCAGAAATAATCAATCTCCAGGAAAAGGTGGCCGATCTCGAATGCCAAGTCGCCGTCCTGACGGGAGAGCGAAACCGCCTCCGCATGTTGGAAGACGTCGTCGAGCCTCTCCGGTCTGCCAATCAGGAATTGGTCCAACGATCCAAGCTTCAGCGTAAGTGCCTCATCTCCTCTTACGTGATGGCCCAGTCGCTTACAGCCCTTATTTTCTTGTCACTCCGCAGTTCAACAGCTGGAACAGCTGAAGCAGCAATCTGCTAAAATTCCGGACATGTCTCGGGAACTTACGCATCTTCGTACCCGGCTCCGCCAGGTGTCCCAAGACCTGGATAAAGTGCGGGACAACCGCGACCACCTGCGCGACTCCCACGCCCAGGCCCTTCGCCAAATCACGGATCTGGAGCGGCAGTTGCAAGAAGCCACTTCTCGGCAACAGGAGTTGCGTTCTGAGCTGTACCGGGCCCGCCAGGAGAATTCCGACGCCCATACCATACTGGCTCGGGCGGACCGTGTTTGTCATGCCATGCTGGATAAAGAGGATCGTTTTAGGTCCTTGTTGTGTGGACTTCAAGACCAGCTCGAGGCGACTCGGAGCCAGGCCGCTCCTCTTTTGCAAGCCCCTCCCAAGGTACGGGAATCCGTCTTGTCTGTCTTGGGGATGGTGGATCAGTGGAAGACTTCTCCGCCGAACTCAATCCCGTTGCCCGCTGCAGCAGAGTCGGAACCTGAGGAACTTCCCGCCGGCTCCGACTCGCCCCTTGCCGGTCCCAACTCTTCGTCCGCCCAGGCAGGATCGCAGGGCCAAAAACGTCCGGCCGGCTCTAGCCCCCCTTTGGCCGGTGCCAACCCACCTAAGAAGAGGAAGCAGAGCGACTCCCCACCCTCGCGCCAATGTCCTCCGGACAAGTCGGACGACGGGGAAGAGCTCGGGTCGGAGAGCGATGACAGCTTGTTCGCGAAGCGGTCCCCTCTTCCATCTCCTCAATACACTCCCGGTAGAACCGGTCTCACCCCCAATTCTAACTCTGAAGAGGACTCGGAATCCAAAGCGGCCGTGGCCCCCTCCGAGTCAGCGGCCGCGCCCTCTTCTGAGCCAGCGGCTGCGGCCCCCTCCGAGTCAGCGGCCGCGCCCTCTTCTGAGCCAGCGGCTGCGCCCTCTTCTGAGCCAGCGGCCGCGCCCTCTGATTCTTCTTCGGACTCGGGGCCATCCTCCCCTTCGGTTATCTATGATGATGACGAAGAAGACGAGGATTACGAGGCCCAGCGAGTCAATGTTGCGTTATCCCGTTCTCGCGCGGATACCCGTCGCCGCCCTTCCCGTTCCGGTGGGCGAACAACGGATCAAATGGAATCCGATCAGATCATCGATCTTCAGACTCCGCCGCCGGCAGGTTTTGGTTCCGGGGAACATGAGCCGTCCGACCCGTCCTTGCTTCCCAGCATCGTCGACGCCCCGGCCGCTCCGGTCGCGCGTAACTCGAGTTCCGACGGAACGGCCGAGGAGAAAGTGGAAGGCAACGACGAGGACATCCCTGATCAGTGGTTGACTCCTCCCGACTTGAGTGATTCGGCAGAACCTCTCTCTCAGACTCCGGTCAAAAAACGGCGATCAACCCCGGCCGGGTCACGTCCCACACGCCGACCGGCCGCCAAACCTAAGGTCCGGAAGAGTGCTCTACCCCTCGCGCCCTCTTTTCCCAAACTTCCGCTTCTGTGGTTATCGGGAGGGCGCTTCCCCAGTGGGGCGGATCGGTCCGCCATACTGCCTTGGCCAGTCGAGCAACTGAGCAATACCAGCCTGGCTGATATCTCCAGTTCCCAACTCGCTCACTCTCTGTCCCATCCGCCTCTCTGGTTGTTCCCACGATCTTACAAGGCGCCATCTCCAGAGACTTGGAACCCTGACCTGATGGGATCGGGCGCCATCGACACACTCATGGAGACCGAGCCTTGGAAAACCAAGATGCCGGATATGGGGCTTCCGTCCAACCCATGGTTCACGGAGTTCAAGGCGAGACTTCACGATTTCACCGTGGCTCACGCTCGGGCCATCTGGGAGTCTACCCACTTCCTGTACATCTCTGCCGAGGACAAGCGAGCGGACGAGTCCCTCCGCAGGTACTCCCTTGCCCGTAAGAATCGTCGGGGACGAGCTTCCGAGGCGTGGGTCCGTCTGTGTACGCTCATCATGGCGGGTATCCGGG
>MIQA02018590.1:0-12835 GCA_001887855.2 Sclerospora graminicola
GTAAATCCGTCCAATAGGGAGATGAGGTGTAGGACTAGGGGTAGCTCCTGGGCGGAAATCGTCACCGGGGAGCTCGTCTGGCAATACACTTGAACTTTGTATAGTGCCGGCTGGGCCGAGAATAGTCGATCGGCCAGCTAAACCAATAAGACACTTGAAGTTTGTATAGTGCCGGCTGGACCGAGAATAATCAATCGGCCAGCTAAACCAATAACAATGAAGGGCGAATCCAAATGTGTATGTAAGGCAGATATAACTCCACACTCTTCCACAGAAGGCCAAAATGTCACCACTTCCCAATACTTAATACCGTGTTCAAAACACGGGCGACTTGAGGTGAGTATACGAAGTCGCCGCGACTCCCGGTCAGGGGACTTCCGGTGGGTTAACTTAACCTTCCCCGGGCAAACCAATAACAGCAAGAGGGGACCTTGTTAGCCCTCTGCCGTGAACCAATGAAAGCGACTTGCGTCTAAGAAAGCGAAACGTATACTGATTTATCCTATATCCAATACTCCCTTTGTGTAACCTACCCCAAATAACACGGCTGACCAGTCATGTACCTTACCCAACGTAACCCGGCTAACTCCGACTTTGTGTACCCGCCTGGCCGGTACACCAACCCCAGATGGTACCAACCCGGCCGGTACACCGAACCCATCTGGTACCAGTCCGAATGGTACATTGTACCCGGCCGGCTCGGCCGGATAGCCACCCATCCGCGCTCCTCGGCCGCTGGCGCTAGCAATTCCTTGGCGGCTTCTCATCCGATCCGGGTGCCTCCTTCATCCACTAGAACAATCATCTTCCTTCAGGCTCCCTTCACTCATTCCTTACAAACAATCCGCCGCCTCGGCCGTCCGCCATCCGCGCCTCGGCCGTCCAACATCCGTGGCCTTGCCGTCCGCTTAGCCCGCCTGTTCGACTATCCACGCCCCTTGTCATGTCCACCAGCCTGATTTCCAGCCTGGCGCCGCCCGGCCGCTTGTAGACTTCCTCGGCGGCGACTATCCGGTGCCCGCGCCCTTGGTCCGTATTTCCGCCAATCAGAATGCGCCCTTTGGAAAGTACTTTGCATTATTTCATAAGTCGCTTCACCACAGCCGCCCCTGAGTCGCGTCACGGCCGCACAACGGTTGGGGCACGATCTCACTCGAACTCACTTGACCTGATACCGCTCATCCATGCCTCGCTTTGGTACGTCACCCCACTAATTTATAACATTTCCGTGAACCCGGTCGGTCTCCCCACCGGCTGGCAAGCATGTCCACCAATGCTGACATTATCTTGGCTTACCTCCAGTCTTGCAAATTGACAAGGCCAACGTCTGTCGTCTCGTCCTCGTGGATGACGACTCGCCTGCCAGCGGGGTGGAAATCGCAAAACCGCCGAAATCGTCCCGCACCCCCGATCTGGTGTTGTCGACCGCCGACGCGGAGGCTGCGCTCCGCGTCCACGGCCAAGCCTGCGGCGATCGAGACAGATTGAAGGCCGTCGTCTCTTCCCTTCGATCGGAGCTTCAATCCTGTCAGGACAACTATGAGGCTCTGTCTCAGAGCTTCAAAACTTCTTGCGCGATGCTGGACCGCTTGAACCCCCGGGTCGCCGAGCTGAAACTCAGTCGCAAAACAGCGGAGGATGAGGTGGCCCGCCTCAGGGCCATTGTGGGTCAGCTTACGGACGCTCTACAGCAAGCCGCCGCGCCATCCGCCCCCATCTCCGAAACGGCGGGGATGGAGAAAAGGCTGGAGATGTTGACCGCCCAAGTGGATAGCTTGGAGCATATCCAGGCTGACTTGGTCCGTCAACTCGCCGCTGCCAACCGCCGGGCCGATGAAGCTGCCGTTCGGGGTCCATCTCGGGAAATAATCGATCTCCAGAAACAGGTGGCCGATCTCGAGCGCCAAGTCGCCATCCTGACGGGAGAGCGAAACCGCCTCCGCATGTTGGAAGACGTCGTCGAGCCTCTCCGGACTGCCAATCGGGAATTGGTCCAACGATCTAAGCTTCAGCTTAAGTGCCTCATCTCCTCTTACGTTGTGGCCCAGTCACTTACAGCCCTTATTTTCTTGTCACTCCGCAGTTCAACAGCTGGAACAGCTGGAGCAGCAATCTGCCAGAATTCCGGACATGTCTCGAGAACTTACGCACCTTCGTACCCGGCTCCGCCAGGTGTCCCAAGACCTGGATAAAGTGCGGGACAACCGAGACCACCTGCGCGACTCCCACGCCCAGGCCCTTCGCCAAATCTCGGATCTGGAGCGGCAGTTGCAGGAAGCCACTTCTCGGCAACAGGAGTTGCGGTCTGAGCTATACCAGGCCCGCCAAGAGAATTCCGACGCCCATGCTATACTGGCTCGGGCGGACCGTGTTTGTCATGCCATGCTGGATAAAGAGGATCGTTTTAGGTCCTTGTTGTGTGGACTTCAAGACCAGCTCGAGGCGACTCGGAGCCAGGCCGCTCCCCTTTTTCAAGCTCCTCCCAATGTACGGGAATCCGTCTTGTCTGTCTTGGGGATGGTGGATCAGTGGAAGACTTCTCCGCCGAACCCAACCCCGTTGCCCGCTGCAGCAGAGTCGGAACCTGAGGAACTTCCCGCCGGCTCCGACTCGCCCCTTGCCGGTCCAAACTCTTCGTCCGCCTCGGCAGGATCGCGGGGCCAAAAACGTCCGGCCGGCTCTAGCCCTCCTTTGGCCGGTGCTAACCCGCCTAAGAAGCAGAAGCCGAGCGAATCCCCACCCTCGCGCCAGTGCCCTCCGGACAAGTCGGGCGACGGGGAAGAGCTCGGGTCGGAAAGCGATGACAGCTTGTTCGCGAAACGGTCCCCTCTTCCATCTCCTCAATACACTCCCGGTAGAACCGGTCTCACCCCCAGTTCTAACTCTGAAGAGGACTCGGAATCCGAAGCGGCCGTGGCCCCATCCGGGTCAGCGGCCGCGCCCCTTTCCGGGTCAGCGGCCGCGGCCCTCTCCGGGTCTGCGGCCGCGCCCTCTTCTGAGCCAGCGGCCGCGTCGCCTGATTCTTCTTCGGACTCGGGGTCATCCTCCCCTTCGGTTATCTATGATGATGACGAAGAAGACGAGGACTACGAGGCCCAGCGAGTCAATGTTGCGTTATCCCGTTCTCGCGCGGATACCCGTCGCCGCCCTTCCAGTTCCGGTGGGCGAACGACGGGTCAAATGGAATCCGATCAGATCATCGATCTGCAGACTCCGCCGCCGGCAGGTTTTGGCTCCGGAGAACATGAGCCGTCCGACCCATCCTTGCTTCCCGGCATCGTCGACACCCCGGCCGCTCCGGTCGCGCGTAACTCGAGCTCCAACGGAGTGGCCGAGGAAAAAGTGGAGGACAACGACGAGGACATCCCTGATCAGTGGTTGACTCCTCCCGACCTGAGTGATTCAGCAGAACCTCTCTCCCAGACTCCGGCCAAAAAACGGCGATCAACCCCGGCCGGGTCACGTCCCACACGTCGACCCCCCGACCGGCAGCCAAACCTAAGGTCCGGAAGAGTGCTCTACCCCCTGCGCCCTCTTTTCCCAAACTTCCGCTTCTGTGGTTATCGGGAGGGCGCTTCCCCAGTGGGGCGGATCGGTCCGCCATACTACCTTGGCCAGTCGAGCAACTCAGCAATACCAGCCTGGCTGATATCTCCAGTTCCCAACTCGCTCACTCCCTATCCCGTCCGCCTCTCTGGTTGTTCCCCCGATCTTACAAGACGCCATCCTCAGAGACTTGGAACCCTGACCTGATGGGATCGGGCGCCATCGACGCACTCATGGAGACCGAACCTTGGAAAATCCTGCACACCAAGATGCCGGATATGGGGCTTCCATCCAACCCATGGTTCACGGAATTCAAGGCGAAACTTCATGATTTTACCGTGACTCACGCTTGGGCCATCTGGGAGTCTACCCACTTCCTGTACATCTCTGCAGAGGACAATCGAGTGGACGAATCCCTCCGCAGGTACTCTCTTGCCCGTAAGAATCGTCGGGGGCGAGCTTCCGAGGCGTGGGTCCGTCTGTGTACGTTCATCATGGAGGGTATCCGGGATGGTAAATGTGACTTGGACCTGTTTCTCTTCCCGTTCATGCTCCATCTACCAAACCGCAGGAGCGGAAATGCAGCGGAAGGAGGAACGTGGTATCCCGGCCTAGGTGCGCTGGATCAGACCACCTCCCTTTCCAAATCCTTGGTGGCCATTGACCAGCAAGATCCTTGGCGCAATCAATACCGCGCACGGCCCTCCGACCACCCTGGATTTCGGGTGACTCGGCTCCACGGCAAGTACAGTCATCCACGGGGATGAGTAGTCGGGCTTGCTTTAATTCTTTTATTTCTCTCATTTCTTCTTTAATATATCCATCCGTTCCTATTTCGTTCCCACTCCAAACAAGTTTGTTCATCCCCGCCAATCCGTCCAACAATCCTGGATCTGAAACGGTGAGACCGATCTGATCTCGCATGGGGCCAAGGTGGCCAGATGGTCTGCGCTGTTGTTCCACTCTCGTTTGACATGTAACAGTTCATGTTCCGGCCACTTCCGCAGGGCGGACATGACCCGGTCGTTCAGCAGTCTCAGCCGTGGCGCCTTACAATCTATCTCTCCTGTGATTTGCTGGATCACTAGGTTGGAATCACCACATATGATGATCCGCCCCTGTGTCCGGCCAGCCAACAGATCTAGGGAAAGCAACAGTCCTCTATACTCCGCTTCGTTCACCGTGATGCCAGGCGTGAAATCCGAGGCGGCCGCGACCACTTTCCATTCGGGCAGCTTCCACACAATGGCACTATAGGCCCCGACCCCTTTCTTTACACTCGCCGACCCATCGAAACTCAAAATCATTAGTTCCTCCGTGGGTCCCACTGTTGGCGGCGGCAATACGATAGTTTGTCGAGGCTGCTTCCGAGGTGCGATCGCTATCAGTGCTTTCTCCAATTCTGCCCTGGGGGTAATGCTGGCAGCCAATGTGCCCAGTATTTCCTCTTCCCCTTTAGTACACTTAATCACTTCGAGGGACCACTGAGACAGCAGAGCCGCCCATCTCCCCAGCCGGCCGTCAATTCCATTCGCCGTCAGGAGCCATGATAGGGTCGACCGTCTGGATAGTACTTTGATAGGCCGAGACACCAGCATAGTATAACACACATCCAAGATCCGCAATAGAGCCAAAACTTCTTTATCCACCAATCCGTAATTGACTTCATTAACTTTCAGGGTCCGGCTGGTGAAGGTCACGGGACAGTACACTCCGTCATGATCTTGCACGAGAGCGGCCGAGATGGCCCACCTGTTAGCGTAGATGATGACCACCGGAGTCTTATTAACATCGAAATGTTTCAGGACCGGTGTGGTCGCCATCTTCGCTTTTAACATACCAAAGGCCACCATCGCTCGGGTCATGTGGTCGTCCGGGCCGGCCGCGCCGGGGTCCGGCGGCTGGCCGCTTGCCTGGGCGGAAAAGGGTGCCTTCTCATTGGCTGAAATAATCGAAAAGGGCGCCTTCTCATTGGCAGAAATAATCGCAAAGGGCGCCTTCTCATTGGCTGATATTGCCGGCCCGGCTTGCGTCTCCGCTTGCCTATCCAGCTCTCTCAGCTTATTGTAATCCACCTCCCGCAACTCATACAAGACCGCCGCATAGACTGCAAAATCCTCGATGAACCGACTGTAATAATTCAGGCTGCCCAAAAAGGATTGCATAGCCTTTAGGGATCGCGGGAAAGGCAGATTACTCAAGGACTCCAAATCCTTCGGATTAGCCTCCAATCCGGCAATCGAAACCTGATGACCCAAATAGGTCACCTTAGTCTTCCCCCAGAAACTCTTAACCACACTAATCGAAAGATTCCACTTTTCACACGTAATCATCAACTTCTCCACTTTGTCACACAGTAAATCCCAGGTAGTCGCCGTAACGAGAATGTCATCAATGAAAGACCGCCGCCCCAAAACTGAAGGTTTTGGGTCGAGGTCCGGGTCACCTTCGGCGAACACATCCCCGACAAGAGCCGGATCTTGATCCGCCTTGATCTTGAAGTGTCCGTACAGCGCGTTATCTATCAGCCGTTGATAAATCTGCGGGCATTCTTCAGACCGAACGGCATCCGGTTCCACTCGAACAACCCGAAGGGCGTCACGAACGCAGAGATCTCCCGTGCACGATCGGTCATAGAGACCACCCAGAATCCACTGGCCATGTCCAATGAGCAATACCACAAAACTTTATCCAAGTCCTCCAGCAGGTCGTTTATCAGCGGCATCGGATAAACCATCAGCTTCGTCAGCCGGTTCACCAACCAGTAATCAATGCACAACCTTATATCCACCCCATTCTTCTTAATAATAATCACAATGGGCGAAGCCCATGGCGAGGTGGACGGCTGAATTATCTTGGTGGCCAGCAACCCTTGATAAGCTCTGACAGCTTTTCCCGATACTGGGGGGCGACTCTTCGGCATCTCTGTGCAACCGGCTTGGCGTCTCCCACATCGATGTCACATACCGCCCCATGGGCGGCCGGAGGAAGTGCGTTTCCTGGTCCGATCAGCAGATGTCGTCTTTTCCATATAATATCCTTCAATCTGCCGATCTCTTCCGGGGTGTTCACATCCAGGTCTCCCACTTGTAGATCGTCGATAGTGACTGCCGGGGGGCAGGGGGTTACCTCAGGTAGTACCGCCATCTGATCCTCCATGCCTTCAACATATAGCTCGCCCCCTTCATGAATGCAGACTTGGTCGGCTTCGGCTGCTTCGGGATCTTGATCGGCCGGCTGGGCCGATCCGCCTTCGGCTAATTCCGAATTCCGCCCGGCCGGCTGGGCCGATCCGCCGTCGGCTATTTCCGAATTCCGCTTGGCCGGCTGGGCCGATCCGCCTTCGGCTAACTCCGAATTCTGCTCGGCCGGCTGGGCTGATCCGCCTTCACTTCGGTCGTCAAACCAACTGTCATCGGGGTTGACCGCATATGCAACTCTGCTTGGTCCTTTCTCCCGACCCTGTCGTTCGTCCGTCTCCCTCTGAGTGGGCAAAACCAGTTCCGCGATCGGGGCGTAGCTTCGGCCAATACATTCAGCCGGATCCGGCGACGGCCGGCTCCGCGTCAATATTTTAGAAGGGGTCCGGTACTCGGGTTTATCCACCATCGGAGTCTGGTCCTCTTCTAATTCTTCCTCTTCGCTGACCAGATCGTTGGTTGCCTGAAAAGCCAGGTTTTGCCACTCGATATAGCGTCTTGAGCCAACAGTGACATAGCCCGGCCGGCGGGGCACTTTATCCTCGGCCAGCCACATTCCAATAATCACATCTTCATGCAAGGTGAGGGGTTTTCAGAGATGTTGGTCACGCTTATAAAGTTGAGATGACCACCCCCTTTAACAAACGATGGTACCCAGCACTCGCCCCTTGTCAGCCATAACTTACTCCGCCGGTCGTGTGGTCGTAGCATTACTTCCACCGCTTTTCCCACTGGCACCGTTACAAACTGACCTAACCTGAGGAACTGGACGTGGGCGCCATATAAGGGCCGCCGGCCGGCCAGCTGGATCTGTACCTCGTCCGGCAACGTCAATGTTCCATGCGATAGGTCCAGCCGTATACCGGCCGGGACCATAAAATCCATGCCCAAAATTGCATCCTGCCCGGCCAACTTGCCTACCCAGGCGGTAAAGTAATACACCAAAGACCCAGCCAACGTAATCTTAACTCTTGTCCTTCCTTGGGTCATGTACGAACTTTCTCCAATGCCGATACACTCCTGCCGCTTCGTCTCGTCTATCTCACACCCCACCTTACGAGCAAAGGTGGTGTCCACGATAGACACTTCCGCGCCAGAGTCGAACAGCATGGTAGCTTTCTGGTTATTGATTTTCCCATCTGCCTTGGCCTGCTTGAACCATTTATCCGGCGAATGATACTTCCAATAACCTCGCGACTCGCCAGGTAACAGGTTTAATTCCATTCGCACTTCAGACCGGGAATACTTATCCGTCTGTATACTGCTCACCAGGAAAGGGTCAGCCGTGCCGGCCGGGGACCGGATGACGTAATCGTCAAACTTACATGTATTGTCGGTTATCCTTTGCTTTGCTTCTTGATTATCCTTTTTACCGACATATGCATAGATACTAACACTAGACCGCTCGGCTCGAACCAGATTCCAACCTGGCGAGCGATCTAGATTAACATCTTTTCCACTCCGGGCGGCAGCATTCCAGCATGCTTGGTCGGGACGTACCACTTCTTCATCTGGTTGTAGAATTCTTCAATTGGGCACAGTCCCGCCTCATGTACCTCCCAGCAAGTTTACACGTGAACAGGCAGTGTTCCGCCGGGTGTCCCTTCCTCTCACACTTCTTGCACGTCAGCCGCTTCCAACAGCTCCGGTCGTCATGCTTGATGGACCCACAGTGGGTACACTTGCGCCTGGGGTAATCCTGGTCAGCTCGAGCCGGAAAACTCTTCGACTGACCGGACCCGGCTGGCAGCCTGGACGGCTGACTGGCTTCTGCCGAGAAAAGGTACCGATACTGTTCCTCCTCAGACTCGCCCCCGGATCGCTGATACTCCTCTTCCGAGCTGGTCGCGTCTGACTCTCGGGCGACCATGCGGACGGCTCGGGCCGTCCTGGTAGATGGTGGCCGGCCTCCTTGATCCGCGTTAAATCGGGACTTGAAACGGCCGGTTCCAACTGCCGCCTTGGGGCCTTGCTTCTTCGCTCTTAGGTAGGTGCGCAACGTCAATTTCAGCTCCGTCGTATTCTTCACCCCCAGTAACGCCAGCTGGTCTGCCAGTTCCCGATCGTCCAACGTGCGGATAAAATGTTCCACATGTTCACGGGCGGCTTCCGACCGGCTGGCATCTTCTTTAACGGGGATATCCGCCCTCATGCCAGCGACATTTAAACGATGGAGATACTCCAGGGGGGTCTCATCCGCTCGCTTCTTGGTGTGGAAATATTGTCGCGCCGCTGACATTCCAGCTCCGCAGTATTGCTCCTCGAACGCACCGGCCAATCCCCTCCAATTTCCTCGGGTTTCCCGGCTGAGCTGTTGGATCAAGTTTTCGCTGGGCCCTTCATCAAATCCCCGAAGATCAGGCATTTCTCATAGTCCGACGTCCGGTCTCTGAGAAATGCCGACTTCGTCTTGCTCAACCATCCTCGGGCTTGGTCCTCGTCCGTGTCGCGTCCGGTGAAGTCTTTCAGCTCGGACGTGGCCGACATTCGCACCCTCGTGATCGCTTCTGAATCTGCATCAAACGCTTGGGCCGAGGCCATATGGGCTCGGCGGGCCATCCCCAGATCCAAGTCATCCGGATCGTAATGGTACTTGGCCGACTTGACGGATTCCATATCCACGTCGCTGAGAGACAGCTTCCTATTCGTTGGCCGACGTCCGGTCCGGCGACCTGTCTGGCGGCTCGGCGGGGCGGCATGTGGTTCACTCTGCTTGGACTGCACCGATTCCATGTCTTCGTCACTCGGCTCCCTCGCATAGTACTGGACTGGTTCGGACGCCTGCGTTCCACGACGAGCCGGCTGGTCTCGTGACTTCGGACTGCCGCGGCTGGCGCTCAGCCGACGCTGCTCTTCCAAGTATCGCTCCATCATCGCCGAGAACATATTTTGCAGGTGATCCGGCACCTGAAGGCTCTCTTGAGGGGCGACTTGGGGGGCGACTTGAGGGGCGGCTTGAGGGGCGGCCGGGCTGCCAGATTGACATTACTTCTTGATCCGTCCATCCGCGTCTTCGTCTTCCTCCTTCGGTTCTGGATCCGCCGTCGCCGTCCGCCAGGCCTGTACGCTGTACTGGCTGGCGTTCTTCCGCTCGGGCGTACCCGGATACTCACGTCCTCCAACCCTCATGGCCGTCGCCACCCGCGCTGCTCCCCTTGGGCCAAGCGTCATGCGGATGATACCCACCGATGAATCAGATGAGTCCGCTTCCGAAGGGGCAGACTCGTACTGCGAAGAGCCTGAGTGTATCCCGGCCGGTTTGCTTGTTGCCGGCGGCGTGGACGGCGCCACTCCAGTCGTAGCTGTCTTCTTCTTCGACGGCGGCGAGCAACCCACTAGCGGTACCAAGTGATCGTGCAGGGCGCTGGACGCCTCCTTCAACTTGTCCATCTTCAGATCAAACAACTCGTTCGGATCAAACACGCCGGTGTTAATGCCGGCTTGTTTGAGTTGATCGAATAGTCCTCTAATAAGGGACACGTGGCCGTCTGAGAGAGTTGGGGAGAGACGGGACCTTTCAATCCGCCTATGATCTTCGGCCGTGTTATTTTCAGCACCTTATCCGTCCGCAAGAACTACCCCAACTCGTGAAGATGGAAAGCACGCTCCAAATCTATATCCGTCGATAGGCCGTCCTGCTTCTCTTCTTCTTCTTCGAAACGCGGTTTATCTTTGTGGGTCGGATAATCCAATTCCTGCCAATCCGGTCTCTTTAGGGGTAGGGGGCCAGATCGCGACTTGGTCCCGATCCGGCCGGCTTCCCACTCCGGTCGTATCCGACTTCCGCTTTTTCTTCCTTGATTTTTTCTTTTATATCCATAATATGCATTTGTTTGTTAGGATCATGGTCGGAACCATGATCCTTCCTCGGACTATGGCGACTTGCACCATAGTCCGATCCGGCTCCATCCGTGTAGCGGCCGGCACTGTAAGTAGTACCGTAATCCACCCCCGGCGGAGCCTCTAGGGGAGTAACTTCTTCTTTAATGTCAACCTCGAACTCCCCCAATCCGAGGCGACCATCGCATCCTTCCATCTTCAGCAGCATTGGGGGCGATATGCCTTCCCCCAATGCACCCGACACAACATCGTCAACAAATTTGATAGGTTTAGGTCTTTCGCCCGCTAGGGACTCGCGGTGATATCCAGGGTCGCCAAGAGATCTGGGCACGCGCACCATTGTGGTGTAGTCGCTCTCAGAAAATCTTCCTGAGACGCGAACACCCACGGGGTCCCAGACGACTGACTATCGGAGGGGGTACTCTCTCCATCCGAGTCATGATCCGATCCGGCATCCGGCCGGCTGGATCGGTCACTTTCATCCGCTTGATCGTGACTGCTCGAATGTTGCATGTTGAAAGCTCACCTTGTGTACCCGTCAGTACTGGGTGGTTAGCTCTCCTGGTGGACCCTAGGGCGAAAAGTGTAAATCCGCCCAATAGGGAGATGAGGGTTAGGACTAGGGGTAGCTCCTGGGCGGAAATCGTCACCGGGGAGCTCGTCTGGCAATACACTTGAAGTTTGTATAGTGCCGGCTGGACCGAGAATAATCAATCGGCCAGCTAAACCAATAAGACACTTGAAGTTTGTATAGTGCCGGCTGGACCGAGAATAATCAATCGGCCAGCTAAACCAATAACAATGAAGGGCGAATTCAAATGTGTACGTAAGGTAGATATAACTCCACACTCTTCCACAGAAGGCCAAAATGTCACCACTTCCCAATACTTAATACCGTGTTCAAAACACGGGCGACTTGAGGTGAGTATACGAAGTCGCCGCGACTCCGGTCAGGGGACTTCCGGTGGGTTAACTTAACCTTCCCCGGGCAAACCAATAACAGCAAAAGGGGACCTTGTTAGCCCTCTGCCGTGAACCAATAAAAGCGACTTGTGTCTAAGAAAGCGAAACGTATACTGATTTATCCTATATCCAATACTCCCTTTGTGTAGCCTACCCCAAATAACACGGCTGACCAGTCATGTACCTTACCCAACGTAACCCGGCTAACTCCGACTTTGTGTACCCGCCTGGCCGGTACAGCAACCCCAGATGGTACCAATCCGGCCGGTACACCGAACCCATCTGGTACCAGTCCGAATGATACATTGTACCCGGCCGGATAGCCACCCATCCGCGCTCCTCGGCCGCTGGCGCTTAGCAATTCCTTGGCGGCTTCTCATCCGATCCGGGTGCCTCCTTCATCCACTAGAACAATCATCTTCCTTCGGGCCCCCTTCACTCAATCCTTACAAACAATCCGCCGCCTCGGCCGTCCGCCATCCGTGGTCCTCCCGTCTGCTCAGCCCGCCTGCTCGACTATCCACGCCCCTTGTCATGTCCGCCGGCTTGATTTCCAGCCGGGCGCCGCCCGGCCGCTTGCAGGTGCGCCTGGCAGCTCCCAGATTGCGTCTTATTACTGACCGGTCCGGGCATCCGGCTAAGGGTGACATTTCATCCAATCTGGTGCGGGCATCCATCATCATTAGTCCGTTAACTTCTGGAGCACTTCACCACAGCCGCCCCTGAGCCTTGTCGCAGCCGCACAACGGTTGAGGCACGCGCTCATCACATCTCCCACACTTTGACTTTCACCGCCCCTATGTCTGCCCGTGACAACGCCCCATTGGTCCCATGCCGGGCCACTCCCCGGCCAATACCCAGCCAACAGCCGTAGGCCCGGATGCCCATCCGGCCGGTCCAGAGCATCGCCCAGGGCAGCCCGACGTGGCTGCCCTGCAAGCTCTAGTCGCTGCGCTAACTACTCACGTAGCCAGCCTAGAGCAAGCCAACACCGAGTTGGCTGCAACCGCCCGGCTGGCTAGTCAGCAAGCGGATGAATCCCGGGTCCGGGAGGTTCTGGCTACCTTTCAATCCCGCGACCGCATTAGCCGACTGGAAAGTGAGAGGGTCGACCTTCTCCAAGCGAGAGATCGCCTCCAAAAGCAGTCGGACTCACAGCGTGTTCCTGAACCAGAAGGCCTTAGCTGCCTTGAAGATCAAGACTAAGTATCCATCGCCTATTCAGGTCCGTCTCTCCACTCACTCACTCCATGTATGTCCTCAGACCAAAACGTCATGAACCTCCG
>MIQA02018591.1:0-13836 GCA_001887855.2 Sclerospora graminicola
TAGTTACCAGCATAGAGTAGCAAACATCCAATACACGTAATAATGCTAGCACCTCCTTATCCACAATACCATAGTTAACTTCGTTCGGTTTTAATGTTCGGCTTGTGAACGTCAGCGGGCAATAAACTCCATCGTGATCTTGGACCAATGCGGCTGATATTGCCCATTTACTGGCATATAGGATCACCACGGGAATCGAAGTGTTTCAGTATCGGCGTCGAGATCATCTTCGCCTTTAACATACTGAAAGCTACCATAGCTCGCTTCATATGGTCCTCTGACCCTGGATCAGTCCGATCAATCAGTGATCTAGTCTTGAGATCCGTTTCAGTAACTTCCACTTCGTGATCAGTCTCGATTGGTGATCTTCCTACCCGATCACGTTCTCGTAGCCCATGATAATCAACTTCCTTCAGTTCATATAGTATAGCGGCGTAAATCGAAAAGTCTTCGATAAATCTGCTATAATAATTCAGAGATCCGAGGAAGGACTGCATTGCCTTCAGTGATCGGGGAAAAGGTAAGTTGCTGAGAGCAGCCAGATCTTTCGGGTTTGCTTCCAATCCTTGGATCTACACGTTATGGCCGAGGTAAGCGACCTTGGGTTGACCCCAGAAACTCTTGACCACACTGATCGATAAATTCCAGCGCTCGCAGGTGTTCAGGAGTCGTTCGACCTTATCGCTTAGCATGTCCCAGGATGTTGCTATGACCGAGATGTCATCTATGTATGATCGCCTTCCCAACACTGATCGGCCCTGATCTTGGTCTGGTTCACCTTCCGTAAACACATCATGAAGATCGGTGTCTTTCCGGTCAGCACTGATCTGGAAATACCCATAGAGAGCATTGTCAATCAGCCTCTGATAGATCTGTGGGGGATTTTTTAATCCAAACGGCATCCGATTCCATTCAAAGAGTCCGAAAGGTGTAACGAAAGCCGAGATCTCTCGAGCGCGATCAGTCATCGAAACCACCCAGAAACCACTAGCCATATCCAGCGAACAAAACCATAAAACTTTATCCAGATCTTCTAATAAATCCTTGATCAGGGGCATCGGATAGACCATCAACTTCGTGAGGCGATTCACCATTCTATAGTCGATACACAATCGAATATCAACCCCATTCTTCTTAATCACAATCACGATCGGTGATGCCCACTGCGATGTTGATGTTCGGATGATCTTTGTACTCAGCAAACCCTTGATCAAATCGGATAACTTTTCCCGGTATTGAGGTGCAACTTTACGACAACGCTGAGCGATCAGCCTCGCATTTCCCACGTCTATATCACAAACAGCTCCGAATGCGGCTGGGGGTAGGGCGTTACCTTTCCCCATCAGTAAGTGGCGCCTTTTCCAGATGATCTTCTTTAGCTGATCGATCTGCTCGGGAGTGTTCACTTCGGGATCACCGACCTGTAGATCTTCCATGGTGACTTCTGGCATATTGGGCGATACTTCCGGTAAAACGGCCATCTGCTTCTCAATACCTTCAATGTACTAATCACCACCTTCATGTATACACACTTGTTCGTCTACTTGATCTACCTTTTTCTGATCGGTGTCATCTTGAGTCGCTCCTTGTACGTCACTCGACTGATGGTCTACTTCGGGTTCACCCTCCTCCGCGATGACTTCGGCTGGTTCATCCTTCTGTTCTTTCTCATGATCGTTCTTGAACTCCTCACTGTCATTTCCACTATTTGGATCCGTTGTTTTCGGTGAGCCGGGCCTAATTATACTCAATATCTGTGGACCTTCTTTGACCCGGCCCTCCCCTGTCGCTTCGATCGGTGGCCTCCTGATCAGCAGCTTGGTCGGCGTAGAATACTCCGGCTTCTCGACCATAGGTGAAGTATCTTCATCCGCTAGGTCTTCGTCACTGATCATGTCCGTGGTGGCTTGATAAGCCAGATTCTGCCATTCAATGTATCTTCGTGATCCTACCGAAACATATCCGATCTGTCGAGGTACTTTCCCCTCAGGTAACCACATCCCTAAGATCATGTCTTCGTGGATAATCAACGGCTGATCGGATATATTCGTGACCCTGATGTAGCTTGATCGGCCGATACCTTTAACGAACGTTGGTACCCATCGTTCACCACGGGTTAACCACAATTTCTGTTGCCGATCACTCGGCCGAATCATGACATCGACTGATCGGGACACCCCGATGTTCTCGTACTGACCCATTTTTAGCATCCGTACATGAGTACCATACAAAGGTCGTCGGCCGGATAACTGAATCTGCACTTCATCTGGCAGAGTCAGGGTTCCATGAGACAGATCAAGTCGTATACCGGCTGGTACCATAAAATCCATCCCCAGTATCGCGTCTTGACCGGCTAACCGGCCAACCCAAGCGTTAAAATAGTAGACCAGGGATCCTGCCAAGGTGATCTTAACACGTGATCGTCCTTCCGTCATATATGAACTTTCGCCGATCCCAACACATTCTTGCCTCTGGGTACTGTCTATACGACATCCCACCTTACGAGCAAAGGCGGAGTCGATGATCGAGACTTCTGCCCCAGAGTCAAATAGAATAGTGGCTTTTTCATTGTTGATCTTTCCATTGGCTTTTGCCTGTTTAAACCATTTGTCGGGAGAGTGATACTTCCAGTATCCTCGGGATTCACCGGGCAGTAGATCCAACTCCATGATCACGTCCGATCGGGAATATTCATCCACTCTGAGACTGTAGATCGGACACCGATCGATGCAATTTGAATTAGAACATGTATTGTCGTTTATCTTCTTTTCCTCAAACTTATCTCCGCTACCGACATATGCATAAATGCAGAGCATAGATCGCTCGGCTCGAACCAGATTCCAACCTGGCGAGCGATCTAGTTTAACATCTTCTCAACATCTGGTGGAAGCATACCAGCATGTTTAGTCGGCACATACCACTTGCGCATCAGATTAAAAATTCTTCAATAGGGCAGGCACCGGCGTCATGAAGCTTCCCACAAGTTTTGCATACGAAAAAACAATGATCAGAAGGATGACCTTTACGATCACATTTTCCACACGTAATTCTTTTCCAACAATCACGATCTCCATGTTTGGTCGACCCACAGTGCACACATTTCTTACGAGATCGGTCCTGATCAGGTTGAATACCACCAGGTTTCCGTCCATCCATGCCATTAGCCGATGATCTCGGGCGATACACTGGCTCCGTCGTAAAGATATGACGGTACTGTTCCTCGTCCGAGCTCAGACTCGACTGACCACTTTCCTCCTCCGAACCCGAACTGTCTGATTCCTTCGCGATCATTCGAATCGCTCTGGCTGGTCGGGCTGCCGGTATCTTGCCCTCATTAGGGTGTGGCTTTGACCGGTACCGGTTCGATCCTACCTCGACCTAGGGCTGTCGACTCTTGGCCCGCTGCAGCGTCCTCAGAGTCAGTTCCAGTTGTTCTGAGTCCTTTATACGGAGATACGGAGCAGGGTTAGCTGATCAGCCAGATCGCGATTATCCAGAGTACCAATGAAGTGTTCGACATGTTCGCGGGCTATATCCGGGTACCGTAGGTCCTTGATCGGCATTTTCGCGCGTAGACCAGCAACATTCAACCGATGTAAGTACTCGATCGGCGTCTCGTCGGATCTCTTCTTCATGTGATAGTACTGCCTAGCGACAGACACCCCCGAATTGCAATACTGTTCTTTGAACTCGTCACACAAACGAGGCCACTTCAAACGCACTTCTCGACTCAGCTGTTTAAGCCAGTTCTTGGCCGGGCCTTTCATTAGATCAGCGAAGATCAGGCATCTTTCAGCTTCCGGTGTCTTGTCCCTCAGAAAAGCTGACTTAGTCCGACTTAACCAAGCTCTGGCCTGATCATCATCCATATCCTTGCCGGTAAAATCTTTCAATTCCGAGATCGCAGACATTCGCACTCGGGTGATCGTTCCGGAATCACTGTCAAATGCCTGCGCGGAGGCCATATTCGCCCTACGAGGCATCTCAATGTCCAGATCATCTGGATCGAAATGTTGACTGATCTCGCCTTCTGACTCCATGTCCACATCACTCCGTGGAGGTGATCTGTGAAATCGATCTTGGTGATCGGCCTGGCATATCGATCGAACAATTCCGGCTGATCGGACTGATTCCATATCCACGTCCACGGGTCTCTTGACCGGTTTCTCAGCGGATTGATTCATGTTCGATGCTGATCGCCATGGTTGTCCTTGCCCAGGTGTGTACTGAGGTAATCCATATTGTTCACTCGCAAATCGGTTCATCATAGTCGCGAACATGGTTCTCATTTGCTCTGGGATCTCCGGTATGTTGGTATGACCAGTGCTGGGAGTCGGATTGTTCTGTGGCACTTCCTGAGCATCTTCAAAACTATCGTCCGATCCGACTCGACCAGGTTCAGGCTTCCTCTTCCTGTTCTGCGACTCGATCTTGGGGTCGATCTGCTTGATCCCTTTCGGGCCCAACGTCATACGTGTTATCCCACCGAGGAGTCGGTGGAGCCGCTCTAGATTGTGATGACGATTGATATATTGACTCAATATCCATAGGATATTCAACCAACTGCGATCGGTGTGAAGGATCCGCGATCGGCGACTGGACCACTGGGTTCGCCCCTAGTAACGAGGCAAGGTGATCATACAGAGTTGTCATAGCTTCTCTGATCGTCTCTTGATCCAAATCGTTCAGCATATTCGCGTCGAAAGCACCAGTAGTGAAGCCAACTTCGTCGATCTGCGCCAAGAGGTTCCTGATCAGATCAAGTTGACTGCCTGTGATCACCGGCCTGGTCGCTCGACCTTCAAGCTTCCCGATGATCTTAGGTTTAATGATCTTCATCACTCGGTTGGTAGCCAGGAACTTGTGAAACTCTCGAAGATAGAACAGCCGTTCCACATCTTGGACAGTGGTCTTCTCGGCTGGTTCGATCTTCTCTTCGTCTTCCTCGAAGATCTTCGGTTTAGGTTTCACATATTTTTAGGTGGATCGCAATGATCCGCCCCCATGTTTTTTCTGTCTTTTTCCATTTTCTTCTTATGCATAGGATCAAGGTTGACACCTCGATCCTTTCCTGGGTTATAGTTAACTTTACTATAACCCAGATCGGCCCCGATCGGGGCCATGTGGGGAGTTGTTTCATCTTTAATTTCGACCTGGCACTCCACCAGACCAGGTCGACCATCGCTTCCTTTAGATATGGACAGCATCGGAGGCGATACGCCTTCCTCCAATACACCCGAAAAAGTTTCCTCCACTTTGATTTTCACATCGTTTTCATCATCAAAGGAATCACGGTGATATCCTGAGTCACCAAGTGATCCGGGCACGCGCACCATTGTGGTGGAGCCGATTTCCAAATCCATGACCGAAGTCTTGGGCGGAATCCGGATACCCACTGACCCGGACGACCAACTATCGGAGGGGGTACTCCGTCGATCCTGATCAGCATCAGAATCAGATGTATCACCATTGTGGTGACTGATCTGATCCTCCCGGTCATCTGACCGGTCTTCATGCGCGTCAGGATCTATGTTTATCTTCATCTCACCTTGTGTACCCGTTGATCGGGGGTGGTTACACTCACTTAGGTGGACTCGGTGACGAAAACGATGATCTTGATCAGGTCGGAGGGGATGACCTTCTCGAGACGGGGGGTGTCCTCGGGTGGAAATCTTCACCGGAGAACGGGTTGGGGTCGATACTTAATCAGTATCTAGGCACTGATCAGGAAAGTTCGTCTGATCAGGCCAGCCAATGAGAGAGAGATAATACGAAACCAAGAAAACGCGATCAAACCACGATCTTCCACAGTAATCCACAAACGTTATCTCCACAAAACATTTTCCAATATTATTGACGTGTTCCAAACACGTGTGCGTTGAGGGTGAGGTTCGATCACCTAAAACAAACCCGTCGGGGGTCTTCCGGTAAGCCAAAATGCGTCTAAGCGCGTCTTAACCGGGAAATAGTTGAGCAAGAGGGGACTAATCAACCCTGTGCTCCCAATGACCGCAACACGTGGCGGAGCGACTCTTTGCTTTAGGGGGAAAATCAAAACCTGTTATTATATATGCAATGTCCTATACCTGTGTACCGTACACCAACTCATGCCTGACTTATACTTCGAACCTATTTACTTCGTCGCACGGTTGCGTAGCACCACCTTGCCCATCCTGGCTGCACCTTCAAGCTGATCTGTACCACTTCTGCCCTGATCACGACCCGACTCTTAGAAAGATCTTCAACCCATCCCGATCTTCGACAAACGACCTTGAAACCACTTGAGATCTGCTCTTCTAACACTTGTCCACTTCGTATCCAGCCCGACTGAACCGAGAACTTTACTTGCCTTTGCATCTGGACGCTGATCAGAGGCTGATCAGCCCTGATCACGATCGGCATAGTGATCAGCCGAGTGATCAGGTGGTGATCAGGCCGATCAGCCCTTGATCACCTCGGGAACGCTCTGGGTCATCATCATCACGACTCAATTCATCTGCTAAGCCATACTTCCGACCTCCATACCCCGTCAGGGCAACCATATCACACTGACTTCATCCGATCAGGCCTGATCGGGCCTGATCGGGGCCTTCCGCATCTTTCCTGGACGAATCCATCGGTGATCATCATTCACACAACCTGTCACTCCACATGCCCGACTTCATTCCACATCTAATCTTCATTTCTCGGACATAATCGGCCGATCAGGCCGTAACTTCGTGTCACGATCAACTTCCACCACTATATCGTTCATAGATCGGCTAAACGGCTATCCCTGACGCGTCATGTCAACAGTTGCTCACCTCGTTTTACATCCACGGGAACTCCACTTAGTAATTGAGATAACGATCTTGATCGTGATCTCCATCGTTCCATCAGTGTCTGGGACTGGGCGTAATGACAGTACTTGGCTGATTTCTTCACATCGTGAATACCCGTTGTCCGCCACCTTTTCATCGTAACTGTGATCAGCCTTTCCCACCCATCAACCGTCATATGTTGATGGGTGTTCCATCGTCACCAATCAACGGCCATGTGTGGTCCACTTCATTCTCAATATTTTTTGATCGCTTTACCACATATATGTCGAAGGCATGGAGGATCAGATGGCGGTGCTACCTGAGTTGACCCCCTGTCCACCATCAGTTACTATCGACGATCTACTAGTTGGAGACCCAGATGTGAACACCCCGGAAGAGATCAGCAGGCTGAAGGACATCATATGGACAAGGAAACATATGCTGATTGGCCTTGGAAATGCACTGCCTCCGGCCGCCCATGGGGCGGTATGCGACATTGATGAGGGAAACGCCAAGCTGGTGGCGCAAAGGTGCCGGAGAGTCGCCCCCTAGTACCAGAAAAAGCTGTCGGAGCTTATCAAGGGATTGCTGGCCACCAAGATAATTCAGCCGTCCACCCGCCATGGGCTTCGCCCATTGTAATCATTATTAAGAAGAATGGGGTGGATATAAGGTTGTGAGTCAAGGACAATTTGCACACGATTGTGTCGTTCTTCTTAGCCGTTCCTTGCATAGGTTCAATCGAAGCAGCTGCAAGAGCACTGGCTTTAGTGCTGCTTCAAAGCTTAACAGAACGTGGTGATCTGCCATTTCGTCCTCCAAGAACAAAAGGATCGCTCGACGCAACTCACGGAAAGTGTATTGCACCTCTGGTTCATGCTGGTCTACTCGCCATGTGTGTCCACCTATGAGTACGAATTCCTGAAGACGCCTGTGAGGTAGAGATTAACTGCAAAAAAAATGTCTCGGGAAACTTACTTCTGCGTTAGACCTATTTAAGTTTATGTAATCGCTAAACTGGATACGGATAGCTTTGTTGGTACCACTTGTGGTCTGCTTGACAATACGCAATTCACCATCAACGTCTCATCATAAGAATTTCGATCGCTTGGACAAAAAAATGCTCTTTTTTTTGCTGCGAATGATGGACAGACTGAAAAATGCTTGAGTGACTATATTTTCCCAGCGTACTCATCCTCCACACAATCATCAGCTTCAGCAAGTAGATTGGGTGGCTCCAAAGAAGCAAAAAAAACATTTTTGTCAGCTCCATCACTTGGATCCATTGCAGCAGCTCTTCGTTTGCGTCTTCCACTTTAGTGATACGAAGGATTCCGAGCTCGCGAGCTCTACTACCGATAAAGACGTGGATAAAATGATAAGTGCTTCAAGAAGATGCAAACCATTCGATAGTTAGACTACTAGCACAATGATCGTATCCCAAATCTTGTCCACACTGAGTTTGCAATACATAAAAAAAGAAAAAACTAAAAAACAAGAAACTCCGATTATTCATAATTTATTAAAACAAAAAATTATTTTTTTTTGGAATCAAAGATTTTTATTATTTAAATTTTTTTATGTGTTTTAACTATTTTTTATAATATTCGAACTATTGAATATTTTGCAGCTATTCTTCCACTTGCACGAGATCCCCCAGAAATACTGCCAAACCAAAACTTTCTCCCCACAGCACCGCGAAGTACCATCGTCCACTAGAATTTTAGCTATCATACTCGATCAGTCTGTTGGCTATGAATTAATTTACCACTCAAACCTTACTTCGATTTGTTCGCTCCACGATAGACACAAGAACTCCAATGCCTTGGGCCTTTGTCAAAGACGTCCCGACACCTTCCATCTCCACGCGTGAATTGCTGGTAGACCATCAAATTCAAACAATTTACTACACACGTGCACACCGAAGAGCTTGACGAAGATCTAAGAACGGTGAAAATCTTAGATAAAATGTGGGAGCATTATGCATTCGCAATCGAAAGTTGATGATTACCCACGTAAGCGGGTATTTTCCGATCTTGTGCATATGCTCAGAGGTCTTAGCTACACCACTGAGTATAACAACGCTCACCTTGTTAGATCAGGATATTGTCTCAATTGTACAAGCTAGCCACCATTACCTGAGATGAAATTGAGATGCGGGAACATCTTCGTCGATTGAGAAATAAATAATTTTGACAGCGTTTCGCCCGCAATCTACGCCACAATCGCACAAGTCTGTTAGGATACTTCTCTTTCTTCGTCAATGTGAACTCGCCGTAGGATCGTTTTGCTCTATCCAGAAGAAGTGCTTCATGGCGCAAAAATTCAAACTCGAAGGTAATTGAGTTTTGGAGTCTTTTTTATATCTATTTGAAAGGGGTATGTTATACAAAAAATATTTACTTGTACACTTTTTACACCAGACAGTAGTGAGTATTGCGTGCATTCCAGTAAGATATTTTTTCATGTTTCCGATAAATGCGAAGTGGATATGTGACCAATCAAATTATTTGGGGTGGAAGCTGACCAATCAAAATTAATTAATAGATTCGGGGGTGGGGGCTGGTTAACAAAAAGGTGTATAACCGATCTCTTAAAGGCGTTTTTTTTGTTAAGAGCAGCAGTAGTCACGAAATCACTAGCATTTTGACCAATTAGCGGATTCAGATCACTTCCGCCTACATGACAACGACCTGGTGCATGTCGCGATGGATATGGAGCCAATCCAAGAGCGTATCGAGCGCACGGTGATCGACATCCAGTCGTCCGTCCACCTCGTCCCTCCTCTCTATCCTTCTCCGCTTCTTCCGCGTCCGCGGAACGACGCTACACGGTCAACTTCTTGCGTACAATTTAAAATACCAATACCGCGTACCGATTTTTCAATCGTGTGACTCGCAAACAGCCTATCCTGCCCTCGTTTGCCATGAAGAAGCATAGGCAGCGCCTATTCCAGTCGAGCAAGCACGTAACGTCTGGTGGCTGCTCGGTTTTTCTCCACTTTCCCATCTCGTCTTGACTCTTAAATGCTGCAAACGAACGCTTGCATGTCCACTTTTCCCGTTTTCAAAGCTCCATCCGAGCTTCCACGCAGCTTTTCAACCAACAAGGAGCAATTTTATTGACATCAGTACGTCGCTTTTGCCAGATCCCAGCACAAAGAAGTCGTGTCCACTGCGATCAGATCAGAAACAAGCACTTTTTTTGCGATACTCAAGCTTTTTCAAGCTACCATTACAAGCTACCAATCTGCACGGGCTGCTTTTACTCGTGCTCGTACATGTTCAAGACGTTCTTGACGTGCCTTTTCCTCTTGCTGTTTTTTTTGATAACCAACGAGCATGTCGTGGAACGTCCATAACGCTCTGAAAATGGTTTGACCGACGCCAAATTCGACCATTCCTTTGCAATAAACAGACAATACAGCCATCTGCTTCCTCCCGCTTTTCATTTCCTGATAGATTCTCCCCATCTTATAACACTGACTCCCTGCCACAAGTTACTTGCCGCGTTCGACGCCAACCACAAACACTGCGCTCACGCATCTTGACGGCTTGTTTCTCCTTTACAAAGCGGGCATTTCGCTCTCCTTCATCCAAAGCTCCACCTTTATAAGCGCAAGGATCCAGTGACGCTCTTTTTCTTCCATACGTCCACGTCGTTGTCGCCAAGCTCGTGGAATACAAATACAATCCACTGCTTTCTCACAATCAACGAGCATTTGCTGGCGTACAAGTCAGCTAGCGCTTGCTCTCGACAAATACCGCCGCCAATTTCGGTGACACTATGACCTGCTCGTAAGCGTTTTCGACACTTGACGACGAATTGCCAGTCAATGCTGACTTGATGTATACCCGAAAAACGTTGACTAACTCGTGCTCTGTCTTTTTTTTTGATAACCCATAACATTCGTGTTCCTCAGTAGGAGAACCAACCAACTCATTTGCTTGTCAATCTCGTGCTTCATCGTCGGGAGCAATTACAAGCGCTCTTGCAACTAGAAAAAATGGCTATTTCCTTCCTTTCCACACTTAACGCCACCGTTTTTTCACGATAGGCCATGGACGACAATCTCGTTTTTTGGCCAATGGACGCAGCATTTTCTCATCAACAGCTTTCGCTCGTAAACCCGCAAAGCCAGCGCAACGAGCCCAAAGTTCGACATTTTCCGCGTGTTTTTTGCCTACAAGTTGAAGACGACGAGCCCACCCAACGCTGCAAGTGTGTCTCCATGTCTCCATGAGCTTTGCCAGTCGTCGCACACCATCACGTAGATAAAAATTCGTCTCTCACTTCGGAAGTTCCCACTCCATTTCATCCAACGCCGTCTGCTCATGGTGAAGCGTATCGCCCAGTTGCTTTACATGCTTGTCGATTCGAAAAGCCACAATCTTGTCCACTCGTGCTCAATGGCTTGGTCCAGAAACAGCCACAACCATCAAGAATTTTTCAATCTAAACGACTGCGTCAAGGAATCATAAAACTACTCGCGCCCGGTAATGGTGTTTCTTGGTGCTTTGAAACGCGACATAAGACACTTGGTATATCGTGGTTTTCCCTGTCTTTTTAGACGTTGTGTTGCTTGCTTTTGGTCAAGGAGAAACATACTTGAAAGGGACCATTTTCTCTTGTGCCATGATTTGACTTTCTAGGACAGCATCCAACCCCAGAGAGAGCCATACTGTAAAAATTGTATCAAACATCTTGTATACGTGAGGAATGGTACACTTCCACAGCAGCGTGAGAAAAGAAAGGCTTTGTCGTCGATGCGTGCCTCGCTTTGTCTTCGTTTCGAGTGGTTTCGAGGCGGAGACTCTTCTAGAGCCACAATCCCAACACGTAAGTGTCCCGCGTGCGTAAAGTCATCTACCAAAATCGTGGTACCGTCAGTCAATTCCTGTCGTCGTTTCTTCGGCTTCTTCACGGTCAAACGACAAGGCAGAGAGCCATGCAGCTCCAACTCTCGTGCTTCAAAGTGCTGCAATGTATTGACTGGACTTTTTGACTCTTGCTCGTCATCGTCTATACGATTGTCTGCTTCTTGTAGTGTGGATGTGATACGTATCCTTTACTTTGATCGTGCACGGGAAATAGAGAACTTTCGCAATTTGTTGGAATTGGGTTTCAATTTCAGATAGACACATCTATCTATGCACACTAGAACTCAACTGAAAAGGGGATCGAAATTGCATCTTTCGCACAGCTGCATTCATTCCCCATCAGAGTTTTTTTACATTCGTAATTCGTACTTAGTCCAGAAACTTCACGTAAGAGAGGAAGCGCGAACAGATGTTGCAAGTCGTTGCCCACGCAAACGTTTGTTTACTCCCGAATTGCGTAGAATACATGTAAAACAAAGCCGTGATAGTATTTTTATCCTCCATTAAGCATAGAGGTTGTTATAGATAAAAAAAATAATTGTGCTTTCCAAGAAGTTTATCATCGCTTCTAAAACTGAAACAACAATTTTCAGCAGAGACACGGAATTGTAACTCGGCGACATTGACTGCAGACTAAACGCAACTACTTTCACACACTCTAACCGAACAAAGTACGAGCAGCCACAGTGCTATGACTTAAACCGGTGCCAACGAATGCAACAAGATCAGCAATATCCATCATTCTAAACTCATGCACCGGATGAATATCTGCCGCTTCAGGTATTTGATCCAGTAAAAGTAAAAGAAAACACGCACATCTACTAACAGAATCAAAGAATTGAACAAAAAATTGAGTCACAGTTATGTTAGTACCAGGTTCCAGTAAGCCAATACAGTCATTTCCACTCACATCGTAGCAAGTACGCTTAAGTCACAACTCCGTGCATCATAGCAAAAGCAAGTTTTGGATTTCTCTGGTTGCCCTGCGCTTTCAGCCGCAACGGACTTCAAATCATTTTTCCAAGGGGCTCACCAATTTAACCTTTGCACATAACTTTTCTCTGTACATAATTGTTGTCCTGACGGTACAATGATACCTGCATTAGACCTCTCATAATTAATGCACGTGGCAAAGTATCCATATCCACTAAACGCTTCTGCATACAAAGCTAAACGACGAGCTGGCGACTGTCTAAGGCGCAAAAAATAAATAAAGTCACCACGCCAGCAACGTAGTGCGTTTCACAATTTTTAGGCAACATCTGATGGGAGCACGTACGTTGCCGACATTGATAGGCATAAATATCTTATCCCATGGCAAACAGATCAATATCAGAAGTAGCAAATAAAACAGTAGAGTCGTCAATCTGGTTACAATAAATAGTATATCTCATAATAATTACCTCCGGCGCACGTTAATGAAATTGTACCCATTTTTCGACAGCTTCGTGCAGAAAATGGAGATGAGATAGTGACTCCCTTCGGTAAAACACCAGCCTTCACAAGCGCTTCGTCGCGATCACTCATCAGCTGAAAGTAAACATTGATCACCTAGTCAACGAAAACAAAATGGCTTAGAAGCGAAACATCCAATCATGTTTTTCTCATGCAATGAATGTAGCATTTAAGGTAATCACCTCGTCATATAATCACTGAAAAGGCAGCAAGTATTGAAGGTGACGGCGCGTATGAGAACCTCTCCCTTTCCTTTCTTGCTCTTTTTCTCGGGCGACGTACCGGGACAGATCTTGCTTCCTAAGATGCACCCGTCGAAGGTGGTGGCTGTGGCAGCGGAGATGGCGGGCCAGCTGTGCTGCTCCCGCCGCCGTGGTTGCCATCTCCATGTTGGCGTGGTGGGTGGCAAATTTTACAATTACTAGTACCGTTTATAAAAAGAATGGCAACTAGATACGTCACAACATCACCATAAGGATAGCTTTCATACAAAAATATCCCGACGAAATGAGCGACGTTATCATTTTTATGTGGTTTCCGCTATCTCAAATGAATCTCAGCAGTTGAGATACAAGTCCGAAATCTTAAACCTAACCGCGATTGAGATGAGATTGAGTTCGTGATTTGCCCTAAACCACGCCTTACTCAAACTAAAACTGAAACCTCCTCGATTTTTATGTTGCGAAAGTTCTCTATTATCG